>JAGFPH010002557.1:80534-127217 GCA_018207615.1 Philaenus spumarius | reverse complement strand
GTCAAACAACAATCCAAATTAAATTCATCAAACGTAAAAAAGTATAGTAGGTTGCAAATAAAATTGCAAAATATTTCTTTTGACATGAGGGAAGAGTTATTGGAAGAGCCGGGGGAATTAAACATAAAAACCGAACAAATATATTGTCCAACGATTGACGGTAAAATATTTAATAATTCCGTGGAAGTAGAAATAGATACCGGTGCCCAATGGTCGGTCATTCAAGAGGAATATTTAAAACAATTGAAGGCGAAAGGACATAAATTCATGGAACTAACGGTAGCTAATGTAGAAGTCGTGACCGCGATAAAAGGAAGGAAACAAAAAATTGCGAAACAAATAATGTTACCATTCACCATAGCTAATAGGACAGTCCATGGGATATTTCTTATAGTGCCTAAATTAACCAAACCATTAATAATAGGATGCAATCTGTTGAATCAATGGAAAGCAAAAATAAATATGGAATATAAACATATAACTTTTGAAATTAAAGGGCAGGAAATTAAATTAAATTTTACAGAACCAGCGGTTCAAGGCGAAAGTAAAACCAAACTAATCAGGCAGCAGAACCGAGAGAGGTTAATAGGTTTAAATAAAATGAGATTGAGCAGCGCACAAAAGTTCACCAAAAACTATGAACGGGATTTGTTGAAAAATAAAATAATTAGGCAAATCGGAGGCTCAAATCTGTACCAGCGAGGTAATGGGGCTGATACATTATTCACTAACACCCGAGTGAAAAGTAAAAACCAGGGTAACGGACGAGACCAGACCGATTATGACAAAACCGAACGAGACAAAACCGAACGTGACAGACCGGAGGTGAAAAAACGGGAGAAGGGGTTGAGTGTTAAACAAAATACAAATTTAACTAATGGGTTCCTAGCGAAAAGGACGCAGGACCGCCAATATAAATTTGAAGGCGATAGGTTGAAAAAGATACCGAGTCTTAAACAGTTAACTACGTTGGAAAAAGTACGAGTTGACACAAAATTAACACGAAAGAGCCGGAATGTAGGGCATTCGCAGAGCGAGCCTGAGCTAACAAAGTTAGAAAACGATCAGTTAATAAAAACAAGCCAAAGTAGTAAAAATCAATTAATAAAAACAAGCCAAAGTAATAAATATCAATTAATAAAAACAAGCCAAAGTAATAAATATAAGTTAATAAAAACAAGCCAAAGTAAGAAATATAAATTCAAAAATAATAAAATACAAGCTAGCCAAAATGGAGTAAAATTAAACAGAAGGAAAAATATAATTAAAATTAATAAACTGCAGGAAAAATTGTTTGGAACCAACAGGATTGGAAACAAGCCGAGAGTCAAACTAAAAGCAAGGAGGGATGTCAGTGTCGGAAAAACCGGAATTAGGAAGAAAGGGAGATTAGAACGTCGATTCAGATCGAAATTACGAGAATTAATATGTAAAAATTGTATATATTATAAATGTGTTAGAATATAGGTGTTTTAAAAATAAAAGTTTAGCTTAGTAGGAAATTCAATAGAAATAAAATCATACAGATTAAATAAAAGCGGTGGACAGTGTAAACAAATGAATCGAGCGAGAGGGAGAATAACCTGGGTAGCACAACAGATGATTGAGGAAGGTCAACAAACTCTGCGTACAAAAATCGATACCAGCTGACCGTAAGGAGGGATCAATATGTTTACTCGTAGCAAGGCCTAATAATTAGAAATATTTTTTAGCCATTGTGAGAGTTTAACAGTAAAAAGATAGGTTTTAGCCCTGGGGTTCCCTTAAGTAAAACTTGGTTGTTTGTTACATTTTATATATAATTAATAATTAGTAAGTAATCATAATATAATAATCAATAATTGTGTTTCAGCAGATGTGGACACCTATTTGAAAATATATATGTTGTTTATGTAATATGTAAATGAATGTATTTAGCTAGGAGAAAATACAAATGGGATAAGTGATCTTACCAAAAGTAAGTGATAAAATAATAAAATAAATGTTAGAATAAGTTAATGTATACAATGTAAAATTAGAATATCAGGAGACATTAAAAAACAGATTTTCCACACCAAAAGCCTAAGTAAAATCAGTTTTTAAATGGGGGGAATGTTGCCACGGGCAAAAACCCGAGACAAATGGGCTAATTACTAGAATAATTAGGCCTAACATTAAAAGTCGTATATAGAAGCCAATAGGCCTAAATATGTAGATTGATAATTAATAATAAGTAAAATAACACGTTATAAAGAGATATCAAAGGAAAATTGGGTGTAAGAAGGAAGTAAATAATTTAAAATAATTATTTTATAAAGTGCAGGCTTAGCCAATGTTAAAAGTAATAGTAGCCAAGCGGAGTGAATTATTCTAAGGGAAATCGACAGGATAATTCTTGTCAGGTTTTGTCGAATATTGCAAAACTCTGTCTGTTGCTATGCGCCGTGAAAGGCTACAATGTAAAATTTTAATATATTTTCAAAAATAAAAATAGTAGGTTATTTTAAATGTAATGGGTAGAGGAGAAAAAGATGATAATAATCTAATTAACAGAATTGTGTTAATTAAGAAAATGAAAAAGTTATAGAGCAAAGACGTAGCAGAAAAAATGCTAAAATTCACAAATTTGAAAATTTCGAAAATCTAAATTGGGGATAAAATAAAGAATAAATAATTAATAATAATTAAATAACAATAAATTAATATAATTAAATATTTTTAAAGAAAAAGGCTCAAAAATAAACATATTAAAATAAATGAATAAATCGGGGGAAATAAGTTTCTACAGAAATAAATATATGTTAAATAAGATGTAGTATATATGTTTTTGTAATATACCATGTGAGAAAAGGGTATAAACCAAAAAGGGGGGTTGCCAAATCCAAAATTCGAGATAGACATAGGATAGGCCACAGAACCGTGCCCGATGTGAAGATAGAAGAAAGAAGATCAGTTTTGGACGTTTGGGAACCAGACAAATAAGATAGAACCAAGAAAATTTGAATTTGGACCATTTTGAAGAATTTAAAATTCAAAATTAAGGAAAAACTAGCGAAGGCGATAACTGGAGAACCAGGAACCTTAGAACAACCACTCAAAGGAGGGAGAAAGCAGAAGATGGTCAGGAATCCAATGAGCTGCAGAAATCCAAAATCGGACCATGGGTTACAAAGTTAGAGCATTTGGAAAGTTTTGCATACAAAATTGAATTAAATCTTGTAAGAACCGGCAGTGTTTAAGTAAACAGTACGGAGCGCGCTTGGAAAGATGACGTCATGCAACCACCACCGAGACCAATACAATTACTTATTGCACGGAAAGTTTAATAATTAATTATCTACGAAACTAAAGTGGATTAATTAAAATGAAGGCGTGGGAATTAAATTAAATAAATAAAAGAAGATTCTACAAGCTAGAAGGACCCTTTAAAGCACCAGAGAAGCGAAGTTGTCAAAAAGAAAAGAGTAAATCTCTTGACTTCGATTTCAAAAGTACAAGGTAGAGAGAAGAAAAATTAAATTCAGTTGCGTATTGGTAGTCACCCGAGGACCACGTATAGATCTGCAGAAGCAGCAAGTCGGTCGGCGGTTATCACCAACTCCGGTACAGTAAGCGGGCCGTAATAAATCGCTATAATTTAAAGAAGAGGAGTGAGCTTAAGAAATTGAAGAAATAGTTGCGTTAAGGTAGTCACCCGAGGACCACGTATAGATCTGCAGAAGCAGCAAGTCGGTCGGCGGTTATCACCAACTCCGGTACAGTTGAGCGGGCCGTAATAAATCGCTATAATTTAAAGAAGAAGGATCCTAAGGGATTGAAGAAAGAAATCATTCTACATCAAAGAAGAGGAGAGATCCTGAGAGGAAGGAAGAAGAAGATCAAGGACTTCATTCCAAGGCCTAAATCACCGAGGAGGAAAGCGGCGATAAATCATCATTATTTGTGAGTAACAAATAACCAAGCTATATACATTTTAAATAATATAAAAGTAATCTAATAATAAAATTTAAAAATAAAGAATATTAAAATTAACAGTAAATTCAGGGGAAAGTGTAAAAGTAAAATCATTCAGGAATATTCCCTATTCTCACAATGGTATAAAAGCGTTTCAATATAAGTGTAAAAAATATCATATGTGTAAATATCTATACTATACTTGTTTGAAATTTTAATGACTTGAGAAAGATAATTAATTTGTTTTTGTTTTTGAAATTAAAAAAGTTTAGTTTTCAAGTTTTCATTTCTTTTTATTTATAAATTAAATACCCTATACCATAAGTTAATCAGTGCTCTAAAATAAGATAGTGAATAAGGTTTATTATTTCTTGTGTGTGACCAAATAACTTCAAACGACACGACCCAGAGAGGGAGTCTGACTAGAGCTAGTATTTTTTATCTAAAGTGTATTTATTACAAACCAATCTTTTAAGATTTAGGAAAGTTAGCGTATTTCCTATTTCTTGTCCACGTATACGCGCAAAGTTATTAAGGGCAAACTCAAATTAAAAATTTTAAAAAACGATTGCGCGTGTGCGGCGTGGCAGTACGTATACAAAGCTAGAGCGAAAACTATTCGATCGATTTCAAAGAAATTTGCACCAGACATGTAAAGTAGGCCTGTATAGATGCACGAAAAACGGTTTCGAAAATTTTTGAAAATCAACCCCCTTTTTGGCCAAAAAACCCCCCAAAAAATCAATTATTATTTTTTTATAAAAAACGGCTCTAACGATTTCGATAAAATTTTTGCTTATTTGTAGCCTTTAATGTACCCTACCATATGCAAAAAACAGCATCTTTCCAAAAACTCTTGTTTAGCTAATAATAATAATAATAACTGTTTTTTGGGGGGTTTTTAGCCATAAAGGGGGGTTGTTTTTCAAAAAAAATTCGTGCATCTACGTGTTGACGTGTTTGGTGCAAATTTCTTCGAAATCGATCAAATAGTTTTATCTCTAGCTAATAATAATAATAATTTATTGGTTAATCTCCTAGTTTAAAATCACCTCTCGTACAATCATGAAGTCACTGTGAATCTATTTAATAATTTAAATATGTTTGTGAGAAAGTATGTGCCAGTTTCTGGTACCGTTTATTTTGAATTGTTATGTGCAATGTCTTTTTTGGTAGATGTTGTTTAAATCTATCCTGGAATTTTCTGCCGGTTTGTCCAATAAAGAATTTATTGCAATCGCTGCACTCGAGCTTATAGACACCGGAGCAATTTTCAATGCATTTTGTTGATTTTGGTCGCAGTTTGTTGTTTTTTTATATTATTGTTTGTACTGAACGACACTGTCACATTATGTTTCTTGAATACATTTTAAAAATAATTAGGCAATAAGTCGGTACATTTCGCAGAAATGAATTTCGTTGGTTTTGTTTTACTGTCTCTACTTTTACTCGGGTGTTTGTGAAGTAATTTATCAACTATTTCTGTACTGTAGCCATTCCTGCTTGCTATGTATTTTATTGTTTGCAGCTCTTCCTGATAATGGAGTTCACTCATGGGTATTGTTATTAGACGGTGTATAAATGAATTAAACGCACCCATTTTGTGTGACCATGGATGGTATGAATTAGCGTGAATTACCACATCAGTAGTGGTTGGTTTCCTATATATTTTAAATTCCAGTTCATTTGTGTTTTTTTATAACGGTTAGGTTCAAATAGTTAATCCTGTTATTGATATCCTTTTCCATTGTGAATTGTATATTGGTGTTTAAACTGTTGAGGTAGTTATGTACTAGGTCAAGTTGTCGGGTTGGTCTTTGAATAATAAAAACGTGTCATCCACCTATCTCTTATTAAACAAAATTTGGATGTAATATTAATTTTACTCGATTATTATATCTGTATTATATCTGATAACTGCATTATAGCTAATTAATAAAAAGTAATATTATTTTCAGGCCTACATAAATAAATATAAAATATTTTGACAGATTTGTATATGGTTGATAGTCCATTATTGTCCAAATTACAATTTCAATTCATTTTTGTGCATCACACACAGCTTTTTGTTATCAGAGAATTTCCATAGAAAAGATGAGCTATTGCAATGACTCTTATAATGAGACCTTCAATGAGCACCAATCATGGTCCCCAAACAGTTGAAACCCTAAAACATATGACCTTAATTCTTACAACTTGCTCAACTCACGTCAGCGGTTCAGTTGCGTGATTGAATTATTTGTTTAAAGTTTGAGATAAGTAGTGCGTAAATTTTGTACTTATCCTGCGAATTTACCCTACCCGTACGACAGAATTGCAATAAGGAAATATTTGCCTCTATTTCCTTGTGCGTATGGTTGTAATCTAATCTACAAAAGTAGATTTTATTATTGTATTTGGTTTTTTGTAGTTGGGACTATGTTCTTTGAACCTCCTTGGAAAGCTCGTCCCGTTGGCCGATATACAATTATTTACTACAATCGCTACAATTTAGCTTGTAAATCCAATTTTTGTGTAACTATTGGAGATTGTTGATTTTGTTTTCAAGTGTTTTGCTAGTCTGTCCTGTAAGCTATATTTATTCCAATGTGTTACGGGTTATTTTATCAATATATTTATGAAACGATACTACCGTGTATTTGTTTTTTTCTCATGTTCGGTTTTATTTATGGATGATATCTTTTTCTCTTACCGAAAAAACGCTCTTCATCATGACTGAATGAAAAGCCGAAACTTCGGCAAAAAGTAACAAAGTGAAGCACTCTTATAGCAGTAAAATCAATCAGTGGACCTTCAAATGTTTTACCGAAGTGCCCCCCCCCCTGACCCCATGAGGGGTTCCAGGGTGATCGGACATATTTTTGAAGGGCAGATTCTGAATTACCGACCCCAATAACCCCCGAGTGTACATTTTCGAGTGATTTACTGAGCCCTTGGATTTTTTGCTGAAGTGCCCCCCCCTACCCCCATGGGGGTCGCAGGGAGGTCGGACATATTTTTCAAGGGCAGATTCGGAATCTGCGACCCTCAAAACCCCTGTTTACAAATTTTCATGAATTCAAACAATTTTTATAAATTATGGAAATGATGCACTTCTAGATGCACTTTATGCATGCCCAAAATGCACTTTTTGTCTGCCGACAAGGTATTATATGTAGACTTTTTTCCTGAGACTTCTCCGAATAAAATGCCGAAAACCGCATCTCTCGATAGGTGCTGTAGAAAAATATTTAGTTATTCAGGTCTAATTTCCCTGGTCTAAAACGAACTAGTGGATGTTTATTGTTTACCTCACCCATAACACGTTCACTGCTACGCAAATTTCGTATTTCCTATGCTAGGGCTGACCTTTTATTTTTTGTACTTATAGATAAAATGAGTAGAAATTACTTTATTTTTTATTTTTGAACCTTTCTACGAAATGATCACTAATATTTTAAAGCGGACGCACATGTGCTATGTATTGAAAATTCTCCCAATACGGGAGTTGGCGTGCGAAGCACGCAATGCATTGTGCATAGAAAACACTCCCAATACCGGGGTTGGCGTGAGAAGCACACAATGTACTGTGTATTGAAAATACTCCCAATATGCGGGTTGGCGTGCGAAGCACGCAATGCACTGCATTGAAAATACCCCCAATACGAGGGTTGGCGTGCGAAGCACGCAATGCATTGTGTATTGAAAATACTCCTAAGGGGTTGGCGTGGAATGCACTGTGCGTCGGCCACTTTTCCATAGTGTTCAGTGTCAAACTCACATGTGCAGTGAACGTGTTAAACATAGATGTACCGGGTACTGATGTTTTTAGTCGGGTTAGTAGCGGTTTGCTCAAGTGTCAGCATTCACGCCGGTATCTGTACCTTATTTGACAATACCAGGAGCACAGATTACTCGGAAATCAACTTGTAACCCGACAATAAATTCACTCAACCTGTCAATCGATCTGAACCTTCGTGTAAAATCGATACCAAATCCCGACGCGACCGAATGATTATGTCATGCGAACCCCTGTTGCTATTGCTATTTCGTATTGCTATTTTTTGACATCATTTACTATTCCGGAAACCATTACTCGTTGTGGTTTGCTCAGCAGCGATGCACTTCATAATATTTTCAATAATCCCGCACAAAATATCGTTCGCTCTGTCCTTCTATATCCGTCATTGTTATTCACGGTTTTGTCGTCTCAAACGAGAACGATGAAATGTTTCAACTGTTCTACAATTATTTTATTCTAAGCTGTTAGTACGTGTTATTAATTACAGTTTTTTCTTGAAAATACTTTTCTGTTATTTGTAAAAATTGTCGGTTTTTTAAAGCGTTTGAATAAGTTTTAATGGGGAACACCACTTATTTTTGTAAGCTCTAGAACGACATAGAAATCATTTATGAAAAAGTGCCAATTTCATTAAAAATAGGGATTTGATATTTTTTGTAATGCAGTATTTCTTATTTTACTTTGTAATCAACTTAATTTGCGATAAAACAGGACATAAAACTATGAACAAATACAGCAACCTCAACTAAAATTAAGTTAAAATGTTCTCCAGCTCTATTATTACTAGGAATTTGGGAAAGAACCAGTTAAAAAAAGTCTCAAATTTGACCAAAGAATAACTTTCCATTGTAAATAAACGGTACCAGATAACTGCCACATACTTTCTCCCAGTTGTAACTTTATACCTTCCCAAGAGTAGTATAGGAGATGGTTATTTAGAATTTCAAAAGTAGGAAAATGTCACCATGGAAAATATTAGATGCATGTAACACACATCCATATTATATTATTATTATTATTTAAACTATTCGATCGATTTCGAACAAATTTGCACCAAACATGTTAATTAGGCCTGTATAGATGCACGAAAAAATATTTTGAAAACATTTGAAAAACAACCCCCTTTGTGGCCAAAAACCGCCAAAAATAAGTTATTATTATTATTATTACCTAAACGAGAATTTTTAGAAAGATGCGGTTTCTTGCATATGGTAGGGTCCATTAAGGGCTATAAATAAGCCACATTTTATCAAAATCGTTAGAGCCGTTTTTGGGAAATCTTAATTTTTCTAGTTTTTTAGCCATTTTTGGGGGGTAAAACCTTTTAAAAATCATAAATTTGAAAAAATGAAAAAAAAGCCTGGAGATATTCTATACACCTATATACCAAATTTTATCAAAATCGGACCGTTGGTATGGTCTCCAGCTCTGTACACATCCTAACAGACACGCGGACAGACATCACCAAAAACCCACTTTTTTGGGTTCAGGAAGCACCAAAACAAACAATTCCACTAAAACTATTTTTGGGTTCAGGGAGCACTAACACAGATAATTCCACTAAACATTTTTTGGGGGTTCAGGGAGCACCAAAGCAGATAATTTCATAAAAAATTCAAATTCGAAAATTTGGACGAAAACAATACGTTCTCCATATACTACGTATAGGGTGGAGAGAGTAAAAATTGGGGGTTACCAATTAAAAAATATCAAATACTTATTTTTAATGGAATTTTGCACTTGTTCAAAATTGATTCCCTTGTAATTTTAGAGCTTAGAAAAATAAGGGGAGTTCCCCATTAATACCTATTTGTACCCCCAACGGTTCAAAAGTTTGCTATTGTAACATTTTAGGTGGGAATCAATTATTTGTAGGCCTATCAAACGTCAAATTTTCTTTAATTAAGTGCCTGTAATTCGTAAACAGCTAAAGTTAAATAAAAACATACCCAAGAATAAAACATTCTTAAAATATTGTTTTACACCTGGAAACTCCATAAAATACAGGGTGTTATGTAACAAATTTCAAAGTTGACCACCATATTGGAACATGGCGGCAATTTTTTAAATTTCACAAAATGGATTTTTAAACTTCATTGAAAAGATAGAAAGGTTCCCCATTCAAAGTACTCTGTCATATTTATAGTTCAAAAGTAGCTATTGTAACATTTTAGATGGGTCCCCCGGTATATAAACATTTACAAACACATTACAATGTCATCTTCATTTAGTAGGGTTAGTCCAGCAAAACTCTAATACTCAATAAAATCACTTGAATTTATTTGTTGTTTTTGTTATTTGTGTAAAATTATACCAAACATTTCCATTAACTTTGTTAAATGATTTCAAACTTTGAAACAATTATTTGTTTTTTAACTTTTCAGTCAGGGTTTTGTTTAAGTGTAGACCTGAGCCTTGCTGGTTCTTTTAACCTTTATCATAACTGAAGTTATAAAATGTGCGAAATAATTTGATTTGGAAATTTCAGGAGTTATTTGTGTTTAATAACCTATTTGTACTTATAACTTTAGTTAGGTATTTTCGTAAAGTCCACAGATTGCGCACTGTTTCAATAAAGTATAATTATAAAAACAGGCTTGTATTCGAATGTGACGTTGCGTAAACATTTCAAAGCAATCGGTGAATAACTTTCGGAGATTCAAAATTTTGAACAAAATAACATTTACATTTTTATTCATATTGAAGATAAAGTACAGACAAATTTAAGTTTAAAATTTACATTAAAAATAATAGGCAGTAATATATACATCCTCCCACCTCTCCCCCTCAAACATTACTCCAGGATCCGCCGCTGATGGCAGTTAGACTAATAAAGATGGGGCAAAGACTGAAAATGCCAGATAATTTAAAGGGCCGAATAGCTGCCTGCGTGTACGGAATATAAAAAGTAATATTCTAGTTCGAAAAATCTCAAACTAATTTTACTTGCTATAAAAAAAACGTACTTCCGGTTGTTGGATTTTTTTAGTAACGAACTCGTCCGAGCGACTTGGAAAACCATCGTGTGTACAAAATTTGTACCAAATCGGATGTAAAATGCGGCCGTTAGAGTGCGAACACATTTACATTTTAATGACATCCCAACATCGGCTCCCATACCTATGGGTAGAAGGAGCCACAGCCCCCCCCCCTAGCTCCCAGGGAAAGGAAAATATGAATATTATTAATTACTAGGGGAGACCCCTGCGTGCTCCGCACTCCAATCCCCCCTCCCAACTCCCTGTTGGAACCGGGTGTGCGCCGTTGGAACTCGTTGTGTAGTCAGCAAGGCTCAGGTCTACACTTTAATAAAACCCTAACATAAAAATTAGAAATACTAATAATTGATTTAAAATTTGAAATAAACTGTTAATGGAAATATTAGAGACTACAGCTGATTACTGAATCAACAATAAACATTATTATTTATTTTGGTTCAGTCTAAACCTTACTTAAAATATATAAATAGTTGTTGCCAGTCAAACTTATTTATTTTTTAACTAACCAACTATAAAACTGAAATAAATAACTATAACTATTATTTATAACTATTTTAGGAGTTTAAATAATATAAAACTGAATTATTTTTTCTTTCCATTTAAAGGATAATACATAATAATTGTATACATTTTTAGGTACTGGCCATGATAAACCAAATACGTCTTGAGCGTTTGCTCTTCTTCTGTTGTTTGACAAAATACCTTTTTTTTTACAATCAGCTGATTGAAGAACTGAAAAATAAAATCATTGCAAAGGTTTGGAAATATGTAGATTTTTTAATTTTAGAAAAGAAGATAACTTGTAGTAAAACCCCGTGAAAAATCACGGCATGGAAGATCAATTTTATATACATCAGACAAACTATAACTTTGTTTGTTATAGTGAGTTTTTAGAGGTATCCTGTAGGCCTATTTAAAACTGTAGGCCTATTTGTAAAATTTTCTATTTATGTAGGCCTTAATTATATATCAAGAACTTTTTTATAGTGAGTTTTTAAAGGTATCCTGCAGGCCTATTTAAAACTGTAGGCCTATTTTTAAAATGTTGTATTTATAATATTTATAATTAATGCCTTAATTATATATTAAAATAAAGATACAAATGTTATCTTTTAATTGGTTTTTATTTCATATTGATTATAAAATGATTTAGAAGTTATTAATATTATAATAAAGAAATTAATACTCGAATATAATTTATATGTTATCCGAAGATGTACGTATGTTTTCGAAGTTAAACGAATGGGTATCTTCTTTAAATTTGTATAAATTAATAAATTCAATGTTGATAAAAGTTTGTATTTATATTCACTTTATAACCTCAAAGGAAATCTTATAACGTATTATAGCCTACCTTAACTTTATCTATATATATAAAATTCAATGTATGTCTGTTTGTCTGTATGTTTGTCCTTTATGCGTTACCAAACCGTCCATCCTATTGCTTTGAAATTTTGCATAGTAACACAGGTTAACCCTGGGAAGGTTTTAGGCCATTTACCAAAGTCCTAGGACATTAGGGCTACGCCCCAGTGGCCCTCAAAGTTTCAATGTTAATCTTATGGAAGGTCAATCTTAAGGAAGAAGAAGAAATATTTCTTTTGATTTTATCAGAAACAGCTGTTCGTATGAAAAGCTTAAAACAGCTGATTTTGATCAACAACTGATTTGGATCAAAAACTGAATATAATTTTAGGTTAGGTAAATCAAGCAATGAGCAGAATCCCATTATAATTTACATCGGCCCTCAGGGGTACGAATTACAGTCTTTCAAAGTTTCAAATTAAGCAATAGCGAAACATTGCCGGGTCAGCTAGTAATTCATAATTTAAAAAAATCAACTGCAAAAGAATTACATTATTGATTAATATTGTAATTGTTAACATAACCCCAAAGCAAAACCTACGCTAGGTTTTGTACAGATGATGGGTGAAATCAGCTGTTATATTATATTAGCGTTTGCTCTTCTTCTGTTGTTAGAAAATACCTTGTTTCTTTACAATCAGCTGATTGAAGAACTGTAAAATAAAATCATTGCAAAGGTTTGGAAATGTTGATTTTTTAATTCAAGAAATTAAAATGACGTAAAAGTAAATAAAACCTGTGAATATATAATAGTTTTGCTTTTATTTGGTATAAACTGAATGTAAATCGGTCCAGTGGAAGTCTCGGGCGAACTGTCCTAAGGATTGAAAACGTTTACTTCCCCCCCATGTTAAATCTCCATAAGAAAAGTTTATTTTTCATTTTTGAACCATTTAACGTATATATTTTTAAAATACAAATAAAACCTGCTAATATAGGACCGAAAACCTTTGTTTTGGTAAAACCCGCATGTAAATCGGCCCAGTAGGAGTCTCAGACGAACTGTCCAAATGTTTTTTCCTTACGGCTTTAAATATATAGATAGTCAGGTATTTTTCTTTAAAGAGATTGGCACTAAAATAGGGGCTTATGTTTTAAATATTATGTGCCGTTTGATTTTACATATACTTATTTTATTTTTTACAAGAGTTCAAGCATCAGCTCCTGGGTCACTACTTGGTGCGGCCACTAGGAGTGTTATAGGTCTTTGTGTATTCACTGACTGTGTAAAGGTACAGACTCAATGCTGTGTGGGTTAATATTTCACCTGAACAGCCAAAATTGGCTTCTCAAATGTAAAAAGTTTTCTTGGGGAGGTCAAAAATACCCTTGAACTATTTTTGCCGAAGGATTGGAGGTTACTCCTTAACACTTTCACTGCTACGCAAATTTCGTATTTCCTATGCCAGGAGCTGACCTTTTATTTTCTATATCTATAGTCAAAATGAGTAGAAATTACTTGAAATAAATGTTTGAACCTTTCTACGCAATAATCACTTATACTTAAGTACCACTAAGTGTAAGTACTAAGTAGTGTACTTAAGTGTTTGTATTGCGAAGCACGCAATGCAATGTGGATTGAAAATACCGCCGATACGGGGGTTTGTTTGTTTGTTTATCGCCTTTATTTGGGCGCAGTCGAGGCTATGAAGCCCCTTCTACTGAACCCATCAACAAAATACATAAATAATTACAAAATTTATAAGAAAATTATAATAAAGACAAATATAAAGAATAATATAAACTAACATGACTCATGCTACAAATAAAATAGGTAAATCATAAATAAAATATCCGCGAAATACACACATACATACACATGCCTACATACATACACATGCCTACATCCATACGGGGTTGGCGTGCGAAGCACGCAATGTTGATTGAAAATACTGCCAATCGGCGGTTGGCGTGCGAAGCACGAAATTCATTATGTATTGAAAATACTCCCAATATTGGGTCGGCGTGCGAAGCACGCAATGCTCTGTGTATTGAAAATACTCCTAATACGGACGTATTGCACGCAATTCACGCAATGCACTTTGCGTAGGCCGCTTCTCATAGTGTTCAGTGTCAAGCACACATGTGCGTCCTTAGCAGTGAACGTGTTAAGACCCATACCCCGGTCTAGCCCCTCACCCTAGAAAATATCATAAGGACGCCCATGCATCCCACAACGTGTTCTGGGTACATTGACTAATCCCGACCTTAGATATCACCATAAGAGTCACTGTATAGGTCATCTTTTCTACGGAAATTCGCAAAACAAATTGTAAAGGTACGAAAATTATTCGCTTGAAAAAAAAAACAAGCAGTGGTTGCTGATAGTTGAAAAGAGCAGCCTTAGTACCACCTGAATGTTTGGAAGCTTCTTCTTTGCCTGAGCAATAGCGGACTGCCTACTTGCTGGTTGATAAAAGTGATCCATCTAAACTAGACGAAAGTCTGCCTTTCCGCGTTGCACCAATACTGATGATCAAAAGAAACCATAGTAGTGAATATCTTATTTATTCCAGTAATTGAGAATCTTATAAAATCAAGGAGATTATATTTTAGAAGTTATCACAGTTGATAAGGAAAGGAAATCCAGAACACTGTTCCCAGGCTACTTCCTGTTGACGGGATTTCCAACCGGAAGTACTTCAGCCTCATTAGAACTATCGCGGTCGCGGTAAAGTCCGATATCTTAGTACAAATTTATTTCGGTGACATTTTACCTCTTGGTATCGCAGGGCTTGAACTCTGTAATTCATTCAGTTCATGTTTGTGCCACTATCAGCAGCACATGCCATGTTGCAGTATCGTTGAGGAAAGGTTTGGCAAAAACGTCGCCCGTCTATACGCTGTGTAGTAATTATTTGATTTACAATTCTAGAATCGAAAGACGTTCAAAGTCATATCCTTCAGAACGTGAAAAATTTAGGAGATTTGGTCGGTTGTTGTTAGCGAATTTCCATAGGAAAGATGAGCTATTACAGTAACTCCTAAGGTCGCTTCACACACATCAGTTCAGTCCCGTCGCAGGTCAGAGATATCAGTCACGTCTCAGTTCAAAAACATATTCTTAGATCGACTTTCTGTTGCGCCATCTACACTCATCCTGCCCAGTACCGGTGCAGGTCCGTCAGTCATATTTTAGATTTCTTCCCACCTATATTTTGTGTTCGGACACCTGACGGACGAGCCTGACGATATTTTACAGTCTTCCACTACATAATTACGAAATATCAAGATGAATGAGGAAAAGTTGATAGAGTGTGTTCTCCAATATGTTATTTTGAAAAATCTGTCTGACCAGAGATACATGGCTGCGAGTATTTGGAAGAAGATGTATTGGAAGAACTTAGTTTCATCATCCACCAGTTCCTTAAAATAATTCGACCACGCAGCTGAACCGCTGACGTAAGCTGCACTGAAAAAACTCTATCCTTGCATCAACACAATTAATGTTGCGGTAAAAGAAATATTTGTTTACGGGTCAGCAGGGTGTAGTTAGCTTTACTGTTAAAGTAAGCTACTGTTGATCTCTTGATATTATAGCAATGTTATTAACTTAGCAGCAAATGTAAGTTCAACAGTAAGCCTAATGTTTCTATGACATTAAGGCACTACTAACTATGTCGCAAGGCTAGTTAATGTAGTAGTGAATATAAACTAATGTAGTTATAACATTAGGTAGAGTGTTTAATATTGTAGTGTTCCTTTACTGGTAAGTTAGTTGTTATTGTCACAAAAATAATAAAATTAGGCAATACATCTACAAAATATTACACTCATTAGTTATTGTAATCATAAGAGTAATTGCTCTGAGTGTTTCGGTATAACAAACGTCCTTGCAAGGTTAGTTGATATAGTGGTGAACTTCAAACTAATAAAGTTCTAACACTAGTTAAGATTGTAATTACTATATAGTTTGTTTATTGTAACAATAGTTATTTTTGTCACAACAGAAACAGCTTTTCTTAACTCCGATATTTTATTTCGAAATTTGTCGACAAGCTTTCCTCTGCATACCTAACTGTCGAGGTTCTCCAGTTAGAAGAGGTACATAGTAAGAGTTCTGGAAAAAATAAAAATTAAGTGTAAGATAACTATAAAATATATTATACAATATACATAGTTATTAATGTATGTAGTTATTTACATAGTTAAGGACATAACATTTTTACTGTATCTTAAAATAAAGAATTCAAGCTTTAAATTACAACTTTTAAAAATGTTAACCTAAATTTTATGTTTAAAGCTACCGTATTTGATAATGAGTTCATTACTTTTAATTTAATTAATTACTGCGACATTTTCCACCGAAGATGGTTATTTATTATCTTGAGTAGTAGTTAAGCTAGTTTGAAGTAACTTTTTTGTTAGTAAAAAACATTCTTAGTTTTAATAATTAGTTAACAAGGGTTGATCAATACTCGTAAACATCGTAAATTATTTTAAATACATAAATTATTTTAAATATCAGAATAATTAGTTCTGATAAAAGTAATCAAAATTCATTATCCAAATATTTGTATATGCTATTTTTAGGTTTTTGAAATACATCAAAATATTTACAAAATAATAAAATAAGGCTCTGTCATTTCAAATGTAAAAATTCCTAAAACAATTCATGTTAATTGACTGATGCCATTGGCAGTCTAACTGAGGCTTTAATGGAAAAGTACTTCTTAAAAACCACTCCTACATATTAAAAATTCATTCACACATTTATAAACAGTTAAACAACCAAACTGAATCTTTTAGAATCTTTTTTTTAACAAATCGTTAATTTGTTGTAAGATGTAGTTGTTATTAATAAATATTTTAGCGAAATGCCTGACGTATATAAATTAAAAATTATGCTATTTTGTTAATTTTCTTTCTTTGAGCCTTATATTTTTACTTCTTAATATATAATATGAATGAATTGTCTGTAGTTGTATGTAGTAATGTTAAATCAGTTAAATGGAAGTTAGGTACTAAAAAATAAGTTCCTTTACATGGATTTCCTCCATATTGGATAGGGCAAGTATATCCATTTCATTTTCTGAAATGAAAGTATATTATTTGATAATAAACTAACTATGTGTAAATAGATTACTAAAATGAATTTTAAATATTTACCAGAATGATTATTAAAACAATAATTTAAAATATATAGAAAATAGATTAGTTATATATCTTTAAAATAGTATGACAAAGTTATGTATAACTTCAGGCAACCTCCCATAACCTGTAATGAAATTTTAACATTGAATATATAACGTATTTATTATGGTAGTTTTTAAAATTACTGCATCTAATTATAATACTCTATTAACATATGTATTTACCTGAACTTACCTTTAAAAATTGTAATATAATTTTGAAATCCCCATGACGTCAACAAAGCTCCTACATGTATGTATAAAGATCCATGTATGTTGAAAAACAAGAAGATCGAAAACGAAGCAGTTTAGTTATAGCTGTTTGATGTGATCTTTGTTGTTACCGGTACTTGTTAGTCTACCGAGTACTGAAGAGAAACTGAATTCGAATATCGTAAAACGTGAGAAACTGTAATTGTGGACAGGGTAACTCTAAAACAGGAAAAGGCTACCGTCTTTAAGGATGTACAACGGATGTAACCCAGTTCACTGCATAAATAACCGCCTTTATGCCTTGTCAGTAAGCTAACATTGTGAACATATTAAGATATTGTTTTCATTCCGTTTTTTAGATGTATATTACGTTAGATTTACCTTATAGTTACATTAACTAATTTAGTGACTACAATCATCGCCTTTACGTATATTAAATTAACTATGACATTTTACTACATTAGAGTTTACAGTAAAACTCAACATTAAAAAAACCTTACAGCAATGCAAATATTTCAAGCTCTAAAGTAACCATGACATTATAAATGTTACCATGACAGAAAAACTGTTAACATTAATTTTAACTTTGCAGTATGGTTAGAGTTTTTTCAGTGTGAGCTAATTTCCAAAATTAAGTTTATAGGCCTATGTTTTAGGGTTTCAACCAACAATTTGGGAAATTGGTCTACTCACGACGGTGCTGAATCGCTGCCTCTTTGTACACAATATATTAGTAGAATTTGTTTGCGCCTAAGCCTCCAGCTTCGTTACACTCGCGAGTTTGCACCTCGATCTTGTAGCCACGGGTTATGGATTGATTCGCTTTGCTCGCAGAGTACAAACTCAGCCGTTGGGTAAATCCCCATTATGACCTTCGCTTCGCTTGCAGCTTAAAAACTCGCCCGTCGGCCTCGGATGAGAAGATGCTCCCAAGGTAAAATCTCCCATACTTTGGACCGGGTACTTTTATGGTATTATACGTTTTGAACGATTTGGGGGAACAAGCGAGCTATAAGGTCGCGTAAAAAAAAAAACAGATGTGCAGAATAACATCCTACATTTATATTTGTAGAATAAAGTCTAAAAAACATTTATCCTCGTAGGAAAAATCTAAAAAAATAGTTACTTCCGGTAAAAAAACGTGCTTCCGGTTGTTGGATTCGTTTGGCTAACGAACTCGACCGAGCGACATAGACAACCAACATGTGTACCAAATCGGACTTAAAATGCGGCCACTAGAGTGCGAACACATATATATATGTGTATACATATGTATATATAGCCTATGATTTTCAATGACACCCCAAAACGTGTTCTAGGGACCATAATCGATGCTCATTTAATACTCCCGACCTTGGGTCTTACCATAAGGGCCACTGCTATAGCTCATTTTTCCTATGGAATTTCGCTAATAATGGTACAAATTCTCCCTCACTTTCGCTTTTTCCTCCACACATCATGAACCCATATTCGTTTTTTAAAACATTTTCAAGCTCTTCGTCGTCTAAGGCTATCACTATTATAGCCAATTCTTCTTCAGTAAACTCTGCCATCAAACTTATACAAAATGTAGAAAATTATGAACCACATTCACATTACATCAAACTGCACTTGACTTTGACTAGACTGACATATGACTAACTGACAGATATCGGTTGCACCTAAGGCTGAAATGTCACTTGATTGATGTGTGTGAATGGACCTTTATAGTTAGTCCTAAAACTAACAATAAATTTACATAAGGTGTAATTTTACACTTGTAAAAGTTCCTTGTTCACTTTTATATTAATACTAATAGGTTAAAATCTTTTCTCCGGCAAAAGTTCTAAGTAATTTACAATCCCAGAAATAACGAAACTTCGCTCACTTTTAAAAATTAATTACTCGAAGCGTCATTTGTTGCGCCCTTCCAACGCAACCAGAAACCGAGATAATAATTAACTGACTATTGACTCATAAAGTCTGTCTTTTCTCATTGCATTAATAAAATAAATATCTCGAAATACCGTGAAAATACAAGAGTGCGCAATATGCGCAAACCCTTCAGGACTTCGGGATATGGTTTATTACATCAAAACTAAGAATAAAGTTCCTGTGAACATTTGTCCTAAAACGCTTAGTTTTCCGTCTGTCTGTCTGTATGTGTTTTTTTACAAAGTTCTAAATAACTTTAAGACTATTTAAAGTATAAACTTCAAACTTGGTACACATTTGCTTACTAATAAGACCTAATTTTGTACCAAGTATCAAGTTTCTACTTTGTACTACTTCAAAATGGCGGTCATTTTAATTTTTAAAAGCTTAATATCTTAAAAACTGTAAATGTTACGAAAAATTTATACGAAACAAAAAAGTTGCGAAATTTAATTTCCTAAAATACCATATACAGATTATTAAGATCGGACTACAAATAACGGAGTTATTGCAATTTTTCTAACAAAATACATTCTTTTTTATTGTCAGTTATAGCGAATTTTCGCATGTTCCTAGTTTTAAGTTAACGATGGTTAAACTACTTTATACATTCCTACTAACTTACTTACTATTCCTTACTAAAAATATTCGCACCTCATTTTAAAAACTATATTTTAACTATTTTTTCATATTTGGCAGTTAAAAAAACACTTAATAATAACTAAAAAGTGATTATCCAATATTAACAGCTGATGCTCCAGTAAACAAGCTGTTGCTTTATTAACATCAGCTGATTTCGAATAAATAAAGCATTGTTGTAAAATTTAAAAATAAGTGATAGTTTTCCGGTTTTAGTTTACAGTCTTCTTGTTTGTGTTTTCAACCTCCTTTGCGTCTACTGTGAATGTTATTTGCTTAGTAAATGCGACTTTATTGTATTTTTCATTAGTTTTATTTTTATTTATACATATGTTATTTTTTCAATGGCAGGTAATCAGTATTACTACTATACAAACTCAGAAATGGCTGATATGCACCTGATGTATGGACTTGCCAATTGCAATAGCATGGAAGCTAGACGTTTGTATCATGAAAAGTTTCCGAATCGTGTATTACCTGCTCACACAACTTTTCAAGCAATTCACCAACGTCTCAGTGAGACAGGAAGTTTTAAACTTCAAAAGACTGGTAAATCAGGACGGTACCGCTCGGTAAGAACGCCCGAATTTGAGGAGGCCGTGTTGGAAGACATAACTAATAACCCTCGAAAAAGCACTAGAGAACTAGCCTTACAGTTTAATGTTTGTAATGGAACAATTTGGAACATGAATTACTCCATGAACAACAATTGCAGCCTTTTCACGTTCAACGAGTTCAGGCTCTGTTACCCCGTGACTATCCCCAACGAATTCGTCTGTGTCAGTGGTTTATTCGAAAATGTACTATGCCCAATTCTAATTTTTTAAGCATTGTTTTGGTTACCGATGAGGCCAAATTTTCAAGAACCGCCATCACCAACCTCCACAATACCCACATTTGGTCCATTGAAAATCCCCACGAAATCACGCTGGACCGACACCAATACCAGTTTTCTGTAAACGTGTGGGCTGGCATCGTAGGTGACCATCTGCTATTTCTGTCTTACCTGCAACTCTTAATGGCGACATATACTTGCACTTCATGTCTGTTGATCTGCCAAATTTATTAGAAGATATTCCTCTTAATATTCGCAGAAGAATGTGGTTTATGCTTGATGGAGCACTCGCACATTTTGACCTCCGAGTCCGAGACTACCTGGACGAAACTTTCCACAACAAATGGATCGGTCGAGGAGGCCCAGTACCATGGCCTGCGAGGTCACCCGACCTCAACCCTCTTGATTTCTACCTCTGGGGCCACCTACAGACTCTTGTGTACTCCACCCCTATAGAAACGTTGGAGGAGCTGAGTGCAAGAATTGTGAATGGGATTGACAGGATCCGTCAGACACCAGGTGTTTTTGAAAGAGTGCGACACTCAATGCGAAGACGCCTTGAGGCGTACATCGAGAGTGATGGCCGACATTTTGAACAGTTCCTGTAGTGCTCCATCAGCTTAAGTGTAGTAATGATTCAAAAACTATTTTAGGATTCCAATGTTTACAGTATGTAAAATATTAAATTTAATTATAGGTTATTGTGATTGTAAACGCAACTTGTTTTTATTCTTCGTCAAATAACTTTCAAACTGTTTTAAAACTTAAAATATCTAAAAAAATATAAATTTCAAAAGTATTTTTAAAACTGCCAAATATGAAAAATAGTTAAAATATAGTTTTAAAAATGAAATACGAATATGTTTAGTAAGGAATAGTAAGTAGTTTAACCATCGTAAACTTAAAACTATACGTTTTATAGTTTTAGGACGGTGTCCTCCTACGAGCGCCCTGTCCAACGAGCGCCATGTCCATCGAGCGCCCACTCTCGGGTTGACGAGGGTCAGAGAGGGGTTGATAGGTCTAGGAGCTTTCCAACGAGCGCCGCATTTCTGTGTCACTCCCTTAGACCACCTGTACTTGTAGTATTTACTTCTAACCTAAATATGTATTCCCTCAAATCAGCTACAAATTAATGTTATAAAACCCTAAATTAAAAGTAATATAAGTATGTGTATCACTCAAAAGCGGATTTAATTTGTCTAAATATACAGTAACTTGATTAGTTTATACATCAATCATAAAAGAAAACATCAACTTTAACTCTAAGTGTTCTATTAGTGGAATAAAAAGTGCAAAAAGGTTCGTTGTTAGCGACAGCCGGGATTGCGTACCCATTTTTAGTCAAAGGCACCTCAAAATCAAGGCGTGCCTGTCACGAATCATCGCACATGGTTTGCCAGAAGTAATTTCGCGACAGGGATCCAAAGAAACGCCCGCGGACGCCAGTTCAAACAGTTCCAACAAGACATCAAATTTGTACTCTTAATATTCTGGTAGTGGATGGACAAAATGCGAAAAGGTTCATGTTTACGCCAGCTGATTGGCTAAAATGTCACAACTAATGGATTAAAACAAATATTTTTAAGCATGCATTTAAGCAATGCTATGCATTATTATTTTTAAGCAAATGTGTATAAGCTATTTAATATGCTGGCAAAACCCACATTGTACTACGGGTTAAATTAATGTTATGCAATTCAATTATTGTTAAATCATTTAAATAACAAAAGTCGCCTCTTGGGTATTATGAACATAGGCCGTCACAATGTTTTTGCTAAGGTCGTCAAATATGATTTAAAATGCATAACTTTATGATTTTGGTTTCGACATTTGTGTTGCTTGCGTCGGTATGGTTAAGGACTGGTTTCTCCACGCTGGTATGTCAACTTTTCATGGGTGCCATTGTTTACTTCCGGTTTGTGGTTTGGCTCCCCCGCTACATACCAAGAGTTTATTCTCCCCAAATTTAGGTAACAGTAGGCCATTCTCACCCTTGACATTGTGCGGACAAGTTATCCGATTTAGTGATTATTTTAGTTGGTGTTAGTTTATATTTCTAGGTTAATTCGTTAGTAGATTGTTAATTACGTAAGGAATTATGGAATTTGTGGAATCTGTGAAGGGGAATCCGTGCGTAGTATTTGACGGGTACTGTTATAGGAAAAAAAATGAAGCAAAAAGTGGTGTGGTAACATGGATCTGTATTAATGATAAAAAAAGTCATTGCTATGGAAAACTAAAAACTAAAAACAAGGACCTAATAGAACGTGTAGGCGAGCATAAGTGTGTTCCTGATATCGCGGCTGTGGATGTGAGAAAAGCTGTGACGAGTGCAAAAAAGCGAGCTCGCGAGGATACAGCTACAATACCTCAGGTATGTGTTCAATATATATATTGTATCCTGATTGTGTATCAATAGAGTATAGTAGACGATAAGACAATTGTTGTTAAGAGAACTTTTCCATTATTTGTGATTCTACTTTGACTATTAAACTACTAAAATATTTGTCCTGATTGGTAGATGTGTATAAATTATTTTATTAGGCACTGCAATTACAATGTAATGTAAGTTTATAAGCGCCTAATGCACCCGTTTTGGAAATTATGTTACGCCGTCAGAATTTTACCGAATCGTTTGGTTGCTTTCCGTTTCAGGTCATTACTACGTTACTACGTACGTACGTAGGTGATCCTTTCGTCCTGCACACAGCCTCAACACTGAACAGATGAAATTGAGATATTTTGGATTTTCTATTGTGGACAAAACTTTTAATCCATTAAATTAATTATATTTCGTTTTAGGGATTAACCCTTCAAGCGAAATAGCTCTTTTATGGGAAAAGTTTATTTTTTTTCTGGTCGAAGGGGGTGACACAGAAATGCGGCGCTCGTTGGAAAGCTCCTAGACCTGTCAATCATCCTCTGACCCTCGTCAACCCGAGAGTGGGCGCTCGATGGACATGGCGCTCGATGGATAGGGCGCTCGTAGGAGGCAACCTTTTAGGACATATGTTCATAGGTACTTTTTTCTTAGTTTTGATGTAATAAACCATATCTCGAAGACCCTGTATATGCATTTGCTTCGCCGCGAGTCAAAGCGAGAGTTAATGAACGAAGTGAGCAGGCGAATGACGTTTATTATTGATACACTGATTGTTTAGTTTTGAACCAATAAATCGGATATCTTTTAAGTCGCACAAATAATAAAAGCCCGTTATGTTTAGCATTAAAAAAGGAAATTTTTGTTTCTCGAAATTGTTTTGTAAAATTTGTGGTTTTCGAGATACTTTACATTTAAAATGTTAAACGGCCGCCATTTTGAGAATACATTTAAAACGTTTAGGGTTTTTGTGCATGGATAAAAGATGTCATACCAAATATGTAACAAAAATTTGGTTTAGTATATTTCCTACGTCCAAAGATATTAAGTGCTAGGGGAAACCCCTGCGTGCTCCGCACGCCAACCTCGTTGGGACCTTCTATACACATAATCATTTTCTCTTTTCTTTATAATAAAGGTGTAGGATTAATAATAACCCCAAAGCTAAGATGGTAAATAATGTTAAATGTTCAAATCAAATTATTTCGTATATTTCATAACAGCAGTTATAATAAAGGTTAAAAGAACCAGCAAGGCTCAGGTCTACACATAGAATGTAAACAATCTAACAGCTGTCATGTTAGTTAAACAAATTGTTAATAGATGTCGCCTTTCATTAGGAACCATACGAAGTATAATATAAACGTTTTTTAAATCTATTTTTGCAACGAAAACATGAATTTTAAGCTGTTTGTCTATTTTTCGTGAATAGCGGGGAATATAAGTTTTAAAATGATGCTTGAACAATTAATATTAATTTAACTTCAGTACCCTTTCGAATCATTCAAAGGTATATTTCGGTGGCGTACATTTTATGTGAACCTACCTACTACGTAAAGCCTATAAAAGAGAATATTTTGTACGAAGCCAATACTAATTAATCGAATTATTAAGTATATTTTATAACAGCAGTTATAATAAGGTTAAAAGAACCAGTAAGGCTCAGGTCTACACTTTAATAAAAACGTAATCTAAAAGTTAGAAATACAAATAATTGCTTCAAAGTTTGAAATCAGCTGTAAATGAAAATATTAGAGCAAACAGCTGTTTTCTGTTATTTTATTCAATTGGTTGCTATGGTCATAAATGTAAACACATGTGTTGGTTCATCGTTCTAGGCCTAACCTAAGATTTTTCCGACTAAATTTACAAATATTGAAATTGTTTTTACCAAATGAATTCTAGCCTATGCTACTCAGGGATAGTGTAACTTTTTATTAGTAAAACTATTTATCAATCGGTTCAGTAGTTCCAGAGATTACCCCCTACATACTGCCACGCGCAAACCTCCCTACCCTCTTAATTTATTCAATAAACACAACCTTTTGTTGTTAACTTTAACACTTTCCCTCATCAAATAACACCCAAGTGTTTTCAGGCCTTATTTGACGTTGTTCTGTTGTACTACCCCGTGAGAACAATTTGAGAGGTTTGGCGAGGGCAAGAAAAGGAAAACTTTTTGTTTCCTATTCTTAAGTTTTTTAAATTTAAAATAGTTAGACCTTTTTTGTCTTTTGTGTAGTACACTAGCTCAATTCTAGACTCTTTTTCGGGATCGTTCCCTTTGGAGTTAAATTTGTAGTGATCCGTGAATAACTCACCTGCTGACTTAATTACACTAGAGCACTGAATGGTTTTAGGATTAATTTGATTGGATTTGTAAATTATATATTCAAAATTTTTCTATTGAAAACACAAAAACGATTTATTAATTAACATAAATCCATTAACTTTGAAACAACAAATTATTATTTTCAAAAACACAATGAAATTTATTAATCTTTAACTTATAATTACATATATTGAAAAGTAGCAAAGTGATTAATTAATTTATTAATTAAAATTTGTATATTAATGATTATATTATTTACATATTTCGATTTGCCATTGTGAGTAATGAAATTTACTAAACGAGTTTACTTTATTCAATTTCCCCAGAATTTACTTGAATTTATTTATTTAATTTAATTTATTTATTATTTTGTAAAAAATGGATTTATTTAAAATTATAAGTAACAGTGATCGTTTGCCACTTACAGAACACAAGAAGTTCGACGCGTAATTCCTTCTGTCGATTTCCAGCGATTTAAAGTTGTTCTCCTTGGTCCCCAGAATGGTTTCTTCGGCTTACAGTTGTCTTCTCCTAGACTTAATTAAAGTTGTCCTCTCCCAGTTGATTGTAGTATCTTTTGGCAAGATAGGCCGTTTATATGGATATTCTTCTCCCGAAATTATCACGACCCGACTTAGCTTTAGGCCGGAGCTTAGAATGAACGCACACCGAAACTGATCGCCCTACGCCTTTCTTTTAAGTACCCTCGGAGCTCGGTCAGCTGTTTACTCGTTGGCGCTTCGTGCTAAACTGAAGTTAGAGGGGATGCAAGCTTCTCTTCTCGACTTTTCCCTTGTCAAACCAGCATCTTCCTCTATGTAACAAGAAATCCTGATTTCTTGCTTTAGAAATATATTTTTTGGTCTTAATATATTTCCTGATTTATTTAATGAATTTTAGTGCCTTTATTTCCCATCGATTAGGCCTAATTTAATTATTATCTTCATTTATTGAATTTCAATGTGCGGTCTGATTTGCTCTTCGTAGTAGATCCGATGACGTCACTTCCCCCTCGCAGCTTCGGGCTTGACTTCATGTCCGTGCCTGTCGTTTTGCGAAATTGACTTTGATTTCATCCAAACTCTATAACTTCTTTTTGCGTGGTCGGATTTTGATTTTGTTGACTTCTATGGATTGGTTGACGTTTTCTGGTTTCCCTGGAATTCGAATGGCGTTTCTACTCCTCTTCCTTCTTGAGTTATAGACTTCGTTAGTTTTGCTTAAATTTTGAAATTTATTTCCTGTAAATTTGAAATTTTCCATTTTTTCTTGCTTGTATCTTCTTCGGTTGGTCTTGAAACGCGCTAATCTGTTGTTGTTTTTTTGATAGCTTGTTTGGTTGTCTAGTTATTCAGCTTGTTGTTACTCTAATTGGCTTCGTTTGGTTTTCGGCGTCTCATTCCCCCCCTTTAAAGCTCTTTTCATATCTCATATGGCATTACAATTTATTACACATATATATACTCTATTTTATCAATATTTCCCTTTTATTAATCTCCCTTGTATTTATTTTGAATTAATAAAAATTTTTTATTAATTTATTTTATTTTTACAAAACTATTTATTTATATATATTGAACTTCGGCTTGATTATGCCCTATTATTGACTCTATTAAATGCTATTTTTTATGATTTAATTACATTTGAACTTTATGAGTTATTAGCCTTTTTATGCCCAAGAATGACTTTACACTTTATTTTTAAGCTATTAAACTTTATAACTTTATATTTTTTATTACCTTATTTTCTTAACCCTTTTTAACTCTACAAATTACTCTACTTTGTTTTTGGATTTTATTTAAATTCTGCAAAATCGATTTGTTTACGCTTACGTTTTTGTCTATAACTTTTTAACAAATTATCATAACAAATTTATTTTTATTACTCCTTGCTTATTTAACTCTCCTTTCAACATAAATCTAATAATAACAACTTCTTTTAATAAAATTACAAACCCCTATCTTCCAATGTTAATTCATTTCTACCAAATTTAGACAAGACTGGACAAGTCAATGCCTGTCAGATCCTGCAAGGTTTTGGCTTGGTCTTGTCGCTAATGCATACGTCATAGTCTGCACTTATTTAACTAACACAATTTTAGTTAATTCTTCAAAATTATTAATAAATACTATTTTCACATTAGAAACTACTTTTTTATCTTAATTTTGGGCTTTTTTGACACCCTTTGGCTTTAATCTTTTGTTATATTGACTCTGAATTTATTTTAATTAATGTAATTAATTAACCCCAATTGGATCGGTCGATTGGCCGTTCCAATACGTACAAACAAACAAACAAATTTCACCTCTTTATAATATTAAGTATAGATACAGTAAAACAATGGTAAGTGGAAAACGAAGAATTTCTGAGCCTATGTTTATATCTGCATTTTACTTTATTTTCACTAGTAGAACACGTTCTGAAAGTACCACCGTTTCTTCCTGAATCACTCTTAGTCCAGCAGTCAGGTACTTTTACCTGGACACAATTCCAAAGTTAATGAAATTTAGGGGTGTTGTTTGGGGATGTATAAGATTGTAGTATACGAGTTTTCCACCTAAATTTCCTTGTGGAAATTTTTGGGGGGGCCAAAAAACCGTGATTTTTTTTGACTTTTTTCGGTTTTTTGCCTACAACTCGAAAACTGCGCTTCTTACGGAAATATATGTCCGATAAAAAGTTAAAGAAAATTAATTTTCCTTCAAGATTAACTGGTCAAAAATATTTTTCGGCCTAATAGTTACCGAGGTACAGCCCTCTAAAGTTAGGCAACATTTCTTAAAATGTACACATTCACTAAAAAATGCATGTCTTTGGCCCCTATCTTTCAATTTTCAACATATCAGTGTATATTATGTATACCCCGTACCTTTTACCACCCACCCCTCCTACACCCCATTCCCCACCATTATTTATGGATAAATACCTAATAATATGCATTCTATTAGTAATAATATGCCAAAAAGTAGTAAGTTGTTTAATCACAACACCAAACCATATCAAGAGTAAATTGAATCAGCTGACCAGTTCAAGAGTAAATTGAACTGTTCTCATTAAATTCGTCTAGCCTCTTTTTCACTCTCACATTATCCCAATTAAGTAGTGTCAGGCAGTTATAGAACGAAATCGTTACTTACTATTTATATATTTAAACTTATGTACACGTAGCACAATAAACTAAAGGTAATCATATATGCACATTAGATAAATGCTAATGGTCATCAATTAATTGTCAGTCTTGATTTTTTTGGGGGCACACTGTCACCACTTTCACCCTCCGAGTCATCACTCGATCTGCTGCCTGCATTACTGATAACAATGTCAGCTCCATACTTTTCCTGTAGACGCCTCTTCACAGTTTTCACGTGTGGTCGAGAATCTTCAGGTATCTGATCGAGCAACTGGCCCATGGAAAACTGGCACTCATCACTATTCTCTTCAAAAAACGAGAAAATATTCTCCATTACTTGATCAAAGTTGGAAGTACTTACACGTCCAGGTTTCTTTTGTACACGTGCAGGAATATTGTAAAATTTTGTAATTACAATGTAACTAAATCGGTGTTAAAACTCTTCAACAACGCAACACGTTCTCCTTTTTCTGCCCCCAATCGTCACCTAGCTCTCTTGCTTTTGACAAAATCGTATCTACTAGTCCTGGTAGTGTCACCTTTACCATACAATTACGTCTTTCAGGATTTAACTTTAACTGTTTTATTTCTGTAATCTTCAGTAACTTGGTCATCGTACAGGAAATAAGCATTGTTGTAATCAAATGGTAGTTTACCTGACCGGGTTGGTTTGGGAGTAGCAGAAGCAATTTCCTCATCACGACGTAAAGAAACAAAAATCTATTTTTAAAGTGATAATTTCAATTGGCCCGTTGGGCACTTTCGCTTGACTATGTTTCTGAAATCTCGCGCACGCAAACTTTTTGCGTAGACATACAAGTCAGAGCGTAAAGAGGGAATAGGCGGTACATAGTATATATAGACAAGTAAGCGCGTGGAGAGGGAATAGATATTATAGTATATAATAATACGTTATTATAATTATTATAATATTAATATATTATAATAATATTATATTATAATAAGAATGCGATGTTGAGGCCTCTTGCGTTTGTCACTAGATTCAATAAGAGTTGCAATCCCTCTCTTTCTAACAACTGACACTTGACTTTCATCTGTCAAACACTCTTCGCAAACGGACACCGTCGAGGCTCTGAGGAAGACGGCATATCAACTCACTGCACCACTATAATAATAATAATTTATAATAATGCCCAATAATACACTATAATAACTCACAGATAATTTACAAACGCGTTACATTCCACTACAAGTCCACTACGTATATTATTCACAGTCATGGAAGAACATAAAACACTATAATACACAAATCATTTGGAAACGCATTAAATTCCACAACAAGTCCAAAAGTATATTATTCACAGTCAAGGAACAGCATAAAACTGAGTAGCTGGAGAAAGGAACTTGAAGGTTCGGTGGGGAAACCAAAATGGATGGAGAATGACTTGGGGTGAATATCTGAGTTCGTAAAAACATTAGGCGAACCATGCATAGAATGGCCAGTTCATTGTCCCCTCTCCCAATACAACGAAAAACGGGAAGAAGGGTAATGGACCTTATTACCGTACCATGATAGAGGGCTCTACCTCGGTACCTATTTGGCCGAAAAATATGTTTGACCAGTGAATTCTGAAGGAAATTAATGCTCTTTAACATTTACTGGAAAGATTTTTCGGTAGGACACGTAGTTTTCCAGTTATAGGCAATTATTTTCATAGGATATTTATTATCTCCATAAATAATGGTGGTGAAGGGGGGACAAGGAGGGGTGGGGTGGTAAAAGGTACATAATATACACTGATACAGTCAGTATAAGCTGCATCGTCAATGCCGTCACGGGCAAAACCTTGGTCGGCAAGATTCAAAAATAAAAACTTGTAGAAATTACAAAAAATTGTGTTTGTTTTTTAATTGAATATGGAATTCTACCAAGTACCTTCAGTCATCACTATCAATCGTATACACTGATATGTTGAAAATTGAAAGATAGGGGCCAAAGACATGCATTTTTTTAGTGAATGTGTACATTTTAAGAAATTTTGCCTAACTTTAGAGGGCTGTACCTCGGTAACTATTAGGCCGAAAAATATTTTTGACCAGTTAATCTTGAAGGAAATTTAATTTTCTTTAACTTTTTATTGGACATATTTTTCCGTACGACGCGCAGTTTTCGAGTTGTAGGCAAAAAACCGAAAAGTCCGAAAAAATAACGATTTTTGGCCCCGCTGAAATTTCCACAAGGAAAATTAGGTGGAAAACTCGTATACTACATCCTTGTAAGTCCCCAAATAACACCCCGAAATTTCAATAACTTTGGAATTGTGTGCAGGTACCCCCCAAAACTTTTACCTGACTGCTGGACTATCTGTATAAAGGTGAAGAACCGTATTTTTTGTCTTATGGCTTGACATAGTAGATACCTCTGTAGCTTTCTTTCATGTGCATTTTCAGTTTTCGCTTCGTTCACTATGTCGCTTTATCTTAACAGTTTGGCCAGCGAAAGGCATACAAAATAAAGAAACACTTGCTTTTCTTTCAACCACTGTTAGAATTCGAAAAAAACCTCAACCAAAACATAACATGACATAATAGCAATGAAATGAGTTGTTAGTGGAACCGTGTACGTATTTTCAGAAAGTATTAACCAAAAATACGAACAGTTTGACTTTCCGAGACTTGGCGAACTCCGGATCTAGATTGTAAAGCCTTGTTCATGAACTAGGACTACGTCCATTGTGTTAAACTAAACTAGATGGTCTGACAATGGAATGCCGTCATTTTTCTAGGCTCTCGAGTTTAATAAGAAAAAACGTTCACTTTGGACAATGGAGTTCAGAGGTGAAATGGCGCTCATCTATCAGTCAGAAGAAAGTTGCGAGTTCACCAACCCAAGACTACAACTACAATATCAACGGAACAATCGAACAGGCACTGCATCTAGGTCTCTCCGTCACATTCTGTCCTACACGACTGCGGCGACTTTAAAAGCGTTATGTGTTTAAGAACCAATGCAAGTGCGCTTATTAGCGTGAACTATTGCAGTGACCCTTTTGGTGAAACCTAAGGTCGGGAGTGGTCAATGAGCACCGATCATAGTCCCCAGAACACGTTTTACAGTGTCATTAAAAATGTTATACATACAGGATGTTCCAATAGTGTGGGACCCCGTCCGTAACTTTTACACAAGGGAAAGTAGAAAGATGAAAATTTGGGAACGTCTTGGGATGATTAGTGACTACTTTTAAAAACTTTCAAGATCACCCCCCCTCCCCCAACCCCCTGGAAAAGTTCTGTGAGGGGCAACTCAAAATTTTTAAATGCAAACATACGGCTTATAACTCCTCATTTGTTGTCCATAAATCGTAAACATTTTGATACAAAATAAGGTACGACAACCCGATCCAAAATGGCGGCCGAAAAACTTTTTCCCAATACTGGACCCCTCCTAAAATTTTTTAATAGATTAAAATAGAAAGTGATCCTGTCTTTAAAGGGTCTTTGAAATGTTTTTCGATTAATAGTTCCCACTTTCACCAGCGTTCAACACCAACCACTCCCCCCAAATAGAAAAATAATTCGACCACGCAGCTGAACCGCTGACTCGTTGAGCAAATTTAAAACAAAAGTTTATAGGCCTATGTTTTAGGGTTTCAACCGACAATTTGGGAAATAGGTCTATTCACGACGGTGCTGAATAGCTTCAAAATGCATCGCACGTTATTCCGCATATTGGGAGTATCTTCAATACACAAAGTATTGCGTGCTTCGCACGCCAACTCCCGTGTTGGGAGTATTTTCAGTACACAAAGCATTGCGTGTTTCGCACGCCACCCCCCGTATTGGGATTATCTTCAATACACAATGCATTGCGTGCTTCGCACGCCAACCCCACGGTAGAATCCACCACGTGGCTTTGAACCGGGTACTTCTATAGTATTTTACGTTTTGATCGATTTTGGGGGAACCAAGCGAGCTATAAGGTCGCGTCAAAAAACAAAATGTGCAGAATAACATCATACATTTATATTTGTAGAAAAAAAAACTAAAAAACAAATTCATTCTCGTAGGAAAAATCTTAAAAAATAGTCACTTCCAGTCAAAAAACGTGCTTCCGGTTGTTGGATTTGTTTGGGTAGACAACCAACATGTCTACCAAATTTGGACCAAATCGGACTTAAAATGCGGCCGCTAGAGTGCGAACACATCATATAAATATATGATTTTTAATGACACCTGTTAGGAATAATTGCATAAGCAAAGGCTTAATATTAGAATTGGATTTATTATTATTATTATTATTACTATTAGGAAGCAATGTAAAGCTTATAAGTCCCAAGAAGAGAACCTAAAGTAGAAGCTATTGCGAAATGTATATAAAAGTGTAGCAATAGCTGAGACAAGCAAAATTCTATGTTCAGTAACCTGGATAGTGATAGATACTCTTGACTGACCTAAAAAGGGGGTTAGTCTTTTAGAGACACCACGGGGCAGCGGAAGCTCTGCCCGTTGATATGCTGCTCTTGGGAGACCTTTGCCTTGAAGGGACACGGTGACAAGGTGAGCAAATAGTATATGTATAATCATTCAATACGGTTACATAAAGGTGTAATTTGGAAGTACAGCCAACTAAGTTATATATATCATTGTGTTTAAAGATTCCCTTACTTAGAGTGCTCTGTCTTGGGACTTAATTAGTTGGAAATGATTATAGGATTAATAAGATTGTAGAGTTTGATCTTTGTATGTTTAAATTATAGTAATAAGTAATAATTGGACTTTGTTTTAGTGTGATGATATATATATATATATACATGTAGGTAAAGTTGTGATTAGAAATTTAGAGATTAAAGTAATTAAATAACACCACTGAACCACCATCGATGCTGTAGCTTAATTTGTGAACCCTGGGCTTGTCATAATCATCCACTTATAACACACCCCAAAACGTGTTCTGGGAACCATGATCGATGCTCATTTGCTACTCCCGACCTTGGGTCTTACCATAAGGGCCACTGCAATAGCTCATTTTTCCTACGGAAATTCGCAAAATAACTTGTTTTGTTTAGTCGGAATATTTTTCGAACAATTCGTTTGTTGCCAATCTAATCTAACGGCTGCACTTAACGTCCGGTTTGGTTCGGTACACACATTGGTTTTTTGAGTCCATCGGTCAAGTTCATTAGCAAAAAAAAAAAAAAAAAATCCAACAACCAGAAGCACGTTTTTTGACGGGAAGTAACTTTTCTTTAAGAATATAACTTTTGTCTGAATTGTCTTTTTACAATGAAACCTTTTTATGTTTTTATCCAAACAAATAACTATAGGAGATTATTCTGCACAATTTGTTTTTACACGTCCTAATAGCCCAACTGGTTCCCCCAAAATCGATCAAAACGTAAAACAATATAAAAGACTCGTTTCAACTCAACGTGGACGATTTTACCGCGGGGGCAGTTTCTGACGCGAGGACGACGGTCACGATGCAGACTTGCGAAGCTCGGTCCATAAGGCGAGACCGCAAGGTCGAGGTACAAACTCACGAAGCGAGTGTTTCCACTGCGAGCGGAACGAAGCAGCGTGTGAGGAGGCTGAGGTGTAAACAAATTCTACTAATATATTTCGTACACGTAGGCAGCTATTCAGCGCCTTCGTCAGTAGACCAATTTCCCCAATAGGTGACACCCTAAAACGTATAAATTTAATTTTGGAAATTCGCTCAACTGACGTCAGCGGTCCAGCTGCGTGGTCAAACTATTTATTAACTGGTAAGCCCTAGTGAAAAATCACAGACAGATTAATTAGATAAACATCGGAAATACAACATTTATAAAAATAGTCTACTATTTAAAAAACAACAAACTTTATCTTGGCCTAGCTAACTATGCTGAGGTAAATTTTAACTGCTAAATTGTGTACAATTATAAGAATTATAAAACTGTAGGCTTATTTGTAAAAAAAATTATCTATGTACATTATTTTATACCAAACTAAAGATACAATTTGTATCTTTTATTATTTTTTTTTTTTTGCTTTCCATGCCACTTTGGGCCTTTCGGCTAACGAGCATGTTTTTTTGGGTTTTTAATATTTTATGGTCCCCCGCGGGGTTTGAACCCGGGACTTCTTGCTTATGAGGCAAGTACCATAGCCGTTGAGCTATGACAGAGGACTTGTATCTTTTAATTGTTTTTATTTCATATTGATATATCTAATGATTAGAATTATTAATATCATAATAAAGAAATTAATAATAGAATATGTTTTTATATGTCATACGAAGATGTACGAATGTTTACGAAGCTGAACGAATAGGTATCTTCTTTAAATTTTTATAAATTATTATATTGATGTTAAAAGGTTGTATTTACGAATGTTGTAAAATAAAGATAAAAATATTGCCTTTTAATTGCTTTTTATTTCATATTCATATATCAAATGATTTAGAAGTTATTAATATTATAGTGAAGAAAATAATAATAGAATATGTTTATATGTTATACGAAGATGTACGAATGTTTCCGAAGTTAAACGAATAGGTATTTCTTCTTTATTTGTATTTTTGATTAACTTCTGAAAAAAGGTAGTATTAAAATTCACTGTCTAACCTCAAAGCAATCACAAGACAGTATATTATTGAATTCATTTTCAGTATCCAGGTCACTGATTTATTAAAAATAAAGTTTCTTACCTTCTTTTCTTCCGTCACGTGACCTCTTCTTTATGTTCGTTAGTGACGCGTTTCGGGACTTTTATCCCATCATCAGCCACAAAATTACCTCAATCGATTGATCAGTAATACCTCGATTGAGTAATTTTGTGTCTGATGATGGGATAAAAGTCCCGAAACGCGTCACTAACGAACATAAAGAAGAGGTCACGTGACGGAAGAAAAGAAGGTAAGAAACTTTATTTTTAGTATATTATTGTTTGAAGTTATAAACATAACCTCAAAGTATAATCTACGCTGGGTTTTGTTTAAGTATTACAGACGATGGGTGAAATCAGCTGTTATATGTCACGTATACTCGATTTTATAGGAGATTGTATTAGAATTTAAAACATGTTGGTTTTAGGTTAATTTTAGTGTTGTAGACAATTACCAAGAAATTATGTTTTCAGTTTTTTTTTCGATTACTTGGTTATCCTTTGACCTACGGAAACAAACAAAAAACACCATTTTGTCTGTCGTTAAAAAAGACAACTATTTTGACTCTTGTACAATTTTTTGTAAAGGTAACGTATTTCAAGATATTCCACGTCAAACGTTAACGGCCGCCATTTTGAAAATTATAAAAACAAATTTCTCCGGGCCCAGAATTTCAAATAGATCTGTTCGCAAATCTTGAGAACGTGGAAAAATTTAGAATTTTTAGTATTTACCCTCCAACCTTTTACAAGAAAACCAACAATATTCTATTGAAATTATACTTTTGGGCCCCCCGGGGAATGAGCGTCGTTTTTCCCTAAAAGAGTTCCCAACGAGCATCGGCCATCTGTTCTGATGTCAGATTTGAAATCAACGATCTCAAAAACCCCCGGGAAAAGTTTTCCAAGTCGTTTTCTCAACTTTAAAATGTTGGGCCTTGGGCACTTCAAGACCGCCCGGGGCACCAGCGATGCCAAATTCGGAACCTGGGATCTCAAAAACCCCCGAGAAGTGATTTACACAACTTTTTATCAATTTCTAGATATTGTCAAAACATGATGTACTTTTGGATGCAGCCCCGATGCAATTATGTCCGAGCAGCCAATCATCATAATATGTGGACTTTTTCCTGATCCATTTCTGAACTCAATGCAGAAACCCCATGACGATCCGAGCTGTATCGCAAAATTCAGTTATTCCGGTGGAATTCGGTCTAATTTTCCTGGTCTAGTTTTGGGTATTTACAATTTAATACCTCGCTTAAACCGTATATTATATAAACCCAATAAGCTAAGGCTAGTAGGAAAAGCCCTTTCGCTAATTACACGAATAAAACGGAAAACAAGGATTCTATTTAGGTTTCATCCCCGCGTTATTATTTCTCCAAAACTTTTAATCAATGCCTCTCTGTCCATTCACAATAAATATGCATTCGCGTATTTCTGTACAGTTAATGGGTAGGGAAGGCAACTAATGAACCCGGGTCGAGTCCATCAACAGGATAAGCCGATTAACAGTCCATTCTTTGCGACCACTAAGGACGCCGGACAAAAGGCTTAACTCGCATAATCCTGTCAAAGAACAACCTGAACACTACGCTCTAATGACTGCCCGGTGGTTCGGCCCTGCTCTATGTACAAACTTCGACTGTTTGTTCTTATTTTATTTGTGTTACATTTACTGTTGTGGTTTTGTATGCGTTACGATACTAAAATACAAGCTGATTCCCGCTTGGGTAAAGTAGTGGAAAATTACCCGCATTGATTAAAATAATCAAAAGTTCTTTTGCTGTAGCCTACATTTGGGGGGAGGGAGGGTTGAAAGTTTGTTACCAAATAAAATATAAACAGACATTATTTTTGTTACTGAAAATAAGTTAACGCAAGATGTTGTTATTTTGTGTTGTATAACAGGGCACATTTTTTCACATATTAGACCCTCTATGATTTTGGGGGGCTTAGGGAGGTAAAGGGGTTAACAATTTCAAATGTAAAGATAAGGTCATGTAATGCATCATTGAAAAGCTTTTTAAAGTGAAACAGAATGTCGCAAACTAGAGCTTAATAACTTACTTCGTTTCAAAGTAATGGAAATCAAAGTTCTGGAAAATTATATTTTTATTATAACACCAAAGCAGGTTCTTGTCCGTGAAACCGTTTCAATCTTGTCTTTATTTGAGCGATTCATTTGCAAAAAGGCAAAACCGAATGCTATCACAACAAATATCAGGTACAAAATGAAGGAGGTATTGCTATTCTATCAGTTCATGAAAAGTGGTACTCATTAGTTACCCATAACAGAGTAGAGAAAGTCAAGAACAGAAGTTAAGGGTTGTATTCCTGGTTACATTTACATTCCCCCCCCCCCCCCCAAAGATTTTGTAGTACATAGAAACTCAGATAAATTAGTGGTACCGTACTACATTTATTTACAGTTTCCATTTTTTAAATGTGTTACATTTAACCTCAACCTACAACTTACTATTCTTTACGAACAAATCAATAATCTACTTTAATGTTATGATAAAAATATAATTTTCTAGAACTTTGATTGTCCATTACTTTGAAACGAAGCAAGACAATAAGCTCTAGTTTGTGCAATTCTGTTTCTCTTTTAATAACCTTTTCAATGGTGTACTACATGACCTACATTTACATTAGAAGTTGTTAACCCCCTTACCCCCTCAAGCCCTGAAATCAAACAGGGTCAGATATGTCAAAAGAAATTTGTCCTGTTACAAGGCTGTAGCTAGTGGGGGGGGGGGGAGAGTCAAACTCCCCCGAAATCCCGAAATTTAGTGGTAAAAATTTATACTAGGTTTAAAAAGTGCAAAATAAATTAAAAAATAGACAACACAACAGAGGATCCAGCAACATATTTTACATCATTGTGCATTGCATGCATACTGATATTTAGATTTGCTAGATTAAACTACAGCGTACAATACACATGGATGCAGTAGGTTACAGCCTTACTCTCTTGTGAGTTGTGAGCTTGATCTGATCTATTAAATAAGAAAACTACGAAGGTTCAACAAAAATACTTTACTCTAAGAAATCAAAATAATTCATCATCCTTACATCCTATAATATTTTACATGGGTAACTATATCAACATTTTAAAAATAAGCATGGAAATTGTTGTTTAACATGTTCACTGCTCCTCAAATTTCGTATTTCCTATGCTAGGAGATGACGTTTTATATTTATAACCTAAATGAGAGAAATTACTTTATTTTTTATTTTTGAACCTTTCTACGTAATAATCACTAATATTTTAAAGTGACGCATATGTGCATCCTTAGCGCACAGGCTTAAATGATCTGTATATTGAAAATACTTCCAATACGGCGGTCCAACATGCGGGTTACAAAAAACAAATCATCACAAATTAAAAATAATTTAAATTATATTATGTCTTGTCTGAAAGCAGACTGACAGAGTCGGACGCAGTTTTATAGTTTACATACCCAGGAAGAGAGAACTAGATTTCGTCTTTGTTCGCGTTCAACTTACGAAACGAAATTCAGATTGCGTTACTGTCTCAGTCGACATAATTCCATTTAGTGTTTTAGCCGCGTCCAACTCCCGACGTCAGCCGACTCTCTCCGGTATCACATTAGCGCATTTACTTAAAACCTGAATAAAGTTACCGAATGTTAACAAGGAAATGCACTTCTCGTTGTCGGCCATGATTGCATCCAGAAGAATAAACTGCAAGTTGCAGAACGCGGGAGGGGGAGAGGGCGTGAGAAGGTACCGCCTTCGCAAACCACAATTAGCAGCAAGTAAGAGAAAACCTACGAACCTGGTTTCCATTAATGTAAGTCTGTGTCTCTCTCTTTCTAGTGGTCTGCTATCAGCAAGTGTATCGTTGGAACAGAAATACTCTGAAACAGAAAATTTTGTTGGTTTTATTACAAACTAGTAAGCCCCGTGGTGAAAAATCACAGGCAGATTAATTAGATACGCATCAGAAATACATCATTTATAAAAAAATACTATTTTAAAACAACAAACTTTATCTAGGCCTACCTAACTACGATGAGGGTGATTTTTAACTCGGTAAATGGATACAATTATAAGGATTATAAAGCTGTAGGCCTATTTGTAAAAAGTTTGTAATTATATACATTATTATACAGTGTGATTGAAAAGTCCCGGAACGGTGTAATATATTTTTTACCATTATAGATAAAGTAATGAGACTTGGTATATAAATAATAGCCATAAATGTCTACTCTTTTAAGGTATTATCACTTTTTTATCCCTTAAGGGGGACGGCCCACGAGGAGTCAGACAAAATTCTTAAATAGCAGCATAGGTCGAGTTTGGTATCAATTTAAAGGTCTTAGTTAGTAGAACACATTGCCGCAAACCGGACTTCGAAAGATCCACTCTAACCAAAATGGCGGCCCTAAACGTGTTGAAATAAATTGACATAAAGTTGCTAATATCTCGAAAAGGAAGAATTTTTAGAAAAAATTTCAAGAGACAAAAAATGTTTATTTCAAAGTGCTTGACCTAAACAAAGTGCTCCCAAATCAATTTCGTAAATTTTATTTTTTTTAAATTTTCCAAGATGAAGGAGTAAAAATAAAATTTACGAAATCGATTTGGAAGCACCTTGTTTAGGTCAAGCACTTTGAAATAAACATTTTTGTCTCTCGAAATTTTGTCTAAAAATTCTTCCTTTTCGAGATATTAGCAACTTTATGTCAATAATTTATTTCAACACGTTTAGGGCCGCCATTTTGGTTAGAGTGGATCTTTCGAAGTCCGGTTTGCGGCAATGTGTTCTACTAACTAAGACCTTTAATTTGATACCAAACTCGACCTAAGCTGCTATTTAAGAATTTTGTCTGACTCCTCGTGGGCCGTCCCCCTTAAGGGATAAAAAAGTGATAATACCTTAAAAGGGTAGACATTTATGGCTATTATTGATATACCAAGTCTCATTACTTTATCTATAATGGTAAAAAATATATTACACCGTTCCGGGACTTTTCAATCACACTGTATATCAAAATAAAGATAAAAATATTGCCTTTTAATTGGTTTTTATTTCATATTCATATATCAAATGATTTAGAAGTTATTAATATTATAATGAAGAAATCAATAATAGAATATGTTTATATGTTATACAAAGATATACAAATGTTTCCGAAGTCAAACGAATAGATATCTCTTCTTTAAATTTGTATAAATGATTATACTGGTGAAAAAAGGTTGTATTTATATCCATTTTATAACCTCAAAGCAAATCTTATAAAATACTGGCTGGCCCGATTCGGCTTTGCACGGATAGACAAATCAAAGTTAAATGTATATTAACAAAAAAATATATAAATAAATATATTACACTATGTATTTCTTGTGGAGATTTTTGGTAACTTTGACCCCCCCCCCAAACCCTCCCCTAAAATTTCGAATTTTTTTAAAACCTTTTTTAGTGAGCACCTATGGTCCTAGAGGAAGCTACATACCAAATTTCATTGCAATCCGTTCGGTAGTTTTTGAGATTTCGTGATGAGTCAGTGAGTGAGTGGTATTTGGATTTTATATAATATACAGATTATAGCTTACACTTATTTAAAACAGTCAACTTCACAAGACATTACATTATTGATTGAAGTTATAAACATAACCCCAAAGTATTATCTACGCTTGTATTACAGATGATGGGTAAAATCAGCTGTTATATTATATAGTTACTCACGTACGTACGGACGTACATTCGCTTTTGTTGGAGTTGATTTGCAATAACTAGTGTTCCCGGCAATGCTTCGAACGAGGTGATAAGGTGACAAGCGTGTTTGATCCTTACTATGTTTTATAACTTAGATTGAGTGACCTACTGGATGAAACTCTTGTAAAAAATAACAGATGTATCATCTTTAAGATTTTGATGTTATTTAAATGGGGGAAAAAAATTTCAGAAAACCGAGTTATCACGATCGGTGCTCATTTGTTACTTGTTTTTTTCTAAAAAATCTTTCCTATGGAAATTCGCAAATAATGAACAAATTTCAGATTAAACCAATACAACCAAAGATTTATATTCATGACAGTTTTCACGGCAGTCCCACGACTGCTATCTTTCTTACAATACAATAGTTTTGTTTTGTTTTTAAACATGTGCACAATGTAATTAGCAATATTATATTTGTTTGTTTAAGTTACATTAACATTTATCAACATACCTTATTTTCAGTCAATAGTAGTACTTGTTTTTTCAATGTATGGCTACATGTTTCGCTGCCGCAGGCAGCATCATCAGGCCAGCCAACAACACTAATACTAGTCCATTGTTTATATAAACATCACATACATAACACCACAATAAACATAAATAAGTCTCCATAATAAATGAGTCTCCCAGTAGAACTCAGTGAGGTAACATGTGGCCTAAGTATAGTGAACTAGAACAATTTTTATTTTTTATTTTTGACAAGTGCTATATCTGCACAATTATTTATGTTTATTGTGGTGTTATGTATGTGATGTTTATATAAACAATGGACTAGTATTAGTGTTGTTGGCTGGCCTGATGATGCTGCCTTTGGCAGCGAAACATGTAGCCATACATTGAAAAAACAAGTACTACTATTGACTGAAAATAAGGTATGTTGATTGACTAAAGTAGTTCTAAAGCTAAACAATGAATATTAGCATTTAAATTCATTTACATCGGAATTCATATATTCCGTTGAGCCTTGTTTCAGAAAATCAGATATACTCACTTTAAATTTCTTTTCTGTCAAAGATTTTATAGAACCTGGCAGCTTATTAGATACCTAGCTTAATATGTTGAAAACTTAGGCTTTCATTATCATTATCTTTTTTCGTATCAAGGACAACGTCGACCCGACGGCGAATCTGCTATCCACTCGATGCCGACTGTCTTCATCTGGACTGATAGAGATATTAAAACTAAATAAACTAAACTATCTAAACTAACTGATCCGAATAAATAAACTGAAAGGAAATGTACTTCAAATGCAAATCCTGTTTTGCGGTTCCAATCAAACTTCCCGGTAATAAACTTAAGTAATCATAACAGGAAAACTGATGGCCTATTTATAACACATTCATTACTTTAGTGAGAAATAAACCTTACATATAGAAGTTATCTCATACAAGATGTGGTCTGAACTTTCAGATAAAAACAATTTACAACGTAAAAAATATGTTCTCCAAAATGTGTCCTCTCATCTAATTACGAATCGACCGATACATGTAATCCCTTAGTCTTGATCGCACAAGTGACTGCTCGCTAGACTAGTAACTGAGATTGAATCACCACATCGCTACTAGCTTGACATACAAAGCCAATTTACTCATAAACAATTTAAATCTGTCCGTGGCAGACTCCATCCAGTAATAAACGCCAAGAGCCATCTACCACTTCGCATCAGGTTGTCCATGTACAAACGTAAATCAGACCAGTACTCACGTACGCTTGGTGTTCCCATCTGTCTGTTGCTTGGAAGAAAATGTTGGACTCCTTCCAAAACTCTGCGTTGGATCATCAACTCCCCGTGGTACGTATCGAACGTAACCATCTCTCAAGGGCAACTCGAGGACGTCATCCTAAAGGCCAGGCCACACCGGGCATCCATCCATCCAGTGGACGGATTGGTTGGATGTTCGAAAAAGATCGCTCGCCTGCTTTCTCAATGGGACAACACACACCGACATCCATCCATCCGCCGGACGGAACAAACGTCCATTGGATGGATGTTTCGGAATCGCTGGCCAGGCGATTTTTCAAAACATCCGAGTGGACGTTTCATTCTGCACATGCGTTCAGGCTGGTGAAATAAATTAAACATACACACAATAAAATTATTGTTATTATTTTATTTTTATTTTTTCCGCTTACACAATTCCTCAGCAAGGGATATTTAATTAAATTACAAGTGAAAAAACATAGACCAAGACAGGAAGTTGAACCCGGGACCTTCAGGTTTCCGTCCTGACGCTCTAACCATCTGAGCTACCGTGATATCTACCGATATCGGTCGATGTTATCTCACTTGTACGGTTTTTACTGCAATTATTGAACCAACAGACTGACTACCTCGTGTATACGACATTGAAGACAATCTTAATTCTTATTTTGCAGCCTACAGTGGTCTGCAAAATATGTTTTTTCACTTGTAATTTAATTAAACAATAAAATTAGGTTAGGCCTAGACTGATGAACTAACATTGTATTTCATAAATACCTGTGTATCACTTTTGGTGCTTCTCACAGTCCTGTTTAATGTCTCTATATTTAATAGGACAACGTACGTTTCGCCTATCAATCAGGCATTTTCAAGTCACTTTTTAAAATCCATAAACAATAATTAACGTTATTTTAATGCACGTCAAAATATCACATTAAGTTCTTACACAACAAACATTACACAACACAATTTAAAAAATTAAAAAAACGAAAGGAGTATTAATTTAATTTACATAAATCCCAACGCAAGCTCATAATAATATATAAATGTAATTGTTGAATTTTTAGACCCGTGTTGAATTAATTTACCACCGAAAGTTAAACACAAAAACCTCTTGATGACATTCAGAGTGAACCTACAATATTATTTAACAAAAATAATATTCTTACCTTAAGCAAACAGCTAGCCGTTTTGCTGGTTATAGTAGATTGTAGGTAACTGGAGGGGGAGAGAAAGAAAACCTTCCAGCCTCGGATGGACGTTTTTGGTGTGAAGGTAGCACTCCGCAGACGTCCAAGGCTGGACGTCCGTCCATCGCTTGGATGGATGTCCGGTGTGGCCCGGCCTTAAAGCTAACAAACTCACGCAGGCACAGAGCCCAAGGTTCTCAACACACACACCTACAGCAAATCATCACAGTTCCTGCACTTCTATACAGCACAAAAGAAAATGTCCCTTATATCTGGTTTACGAACCACCAAAAGCACTGTAAAATCCATGCTCATTCTTAAACGCTATACATGTAATTAATCCCCAGTGTATAAAGCCCGGTTTACACGCTACGATAAATCGTAACAATTTATCGTAACAATCGAATAGTTACAATTTATCGTTGCGTGTAAGCAGGACATTGTAGCGATTTATTGGAATTGGAATTGGATTGTAAGGTTGGAGCCGCCCGACATCAATTTCTGCGAATCGTAACGATAAATTGGAAAGTGTAAACAGTAGCGGCAATTTATCGCTACGATTTGTCTCAGTTTGCTTGGGCCGTTCACCGGAAAGCTTGTTGCACTAATTCGTTGATTCCGTTTCACGTGTTTTTTTTACTTTGTGTTGTTTTTATTCAATTGATAAGATGGCAGCTCAAACTTCTCGAGAGTTCTTGTCTGAATTGATTTAACTATATCGGAGTTTTACCTGCTTGTGGCTCATTAAGAGCAAATAATACTCCGGCAGGAATAAAAAAGACCTTGCGTACATAGCACTAATTCAAAAATACAATGAGTTTAATCCGTTGGCAGACAGAAACACTGTTGTTAAAAAAATTAATGCATTGCGTACGGTTTATAAGAAAGAAATATCAAAATTTAAACATTCGTCAATGAAGATTGGACAAGAAATCGTTGTTGCAAGTAAACAGTACTCACACTTTCGATTTATTGTAACGATAAATTGTAACAATCACATCGTATTGTTAACCGGGCTTAAGGCTCGGCTCTCTACATTCAAAACGGCGAAGTAGGGTACCAATTTCAATGTTAAATAACCAAAACATACCTTCACTATTAAGCATATTTTTGTGTTGTTTTTTTTTTCAAAAAACGAAAGCTGTATTTTTTTTCTTAAAGTAAAATAGATTGTGGGTGTTGATTGCTAAGGTTTTTTGCAATATCTCTTTTTGCAACTGTGTAAAAAATTAATAAAGTTTACTATTTTTTACTGTTTATATCATACGTTTATGAAAACAATATCACAGTTTTTGAAAATGTATTCGGCAATCAACACCCGCATATGACAGTACTTCAAAATGAAACCAAATTTTTAAATTTATTCCACGAATTAACGGGAAAAAATGACTTATTATGTAGCATTGCTCTTATGGGAATCAGATTCAATATGGCGGACAGGGTAGCGCCCCCTTATCATAGATTCACCATCTCTTATACCCACACACAATTTATTCCAAATTAAGTCAACAACATTTTTCTATAAAGTCACTCTTTAGTTTCAGATAGCGGTCATTATATTTTACAGATGCTGTCAATTATTTAGACCGCTCAGGACTTATCAATTTGCTAGACAGTCGTCATCGTATGGATAACAGATTCGCCGTTGGGTCGGCGTCGTTTGGCTACTTTGCTCTTGATACGAAAAAAGATAACGATAACGAAAGCCTCAGTTTTCAACAAATTAAGCTAAGTATACAGAGTGTTGAAAATGTCCCGGGCCCCTTAAATAATTCTAAAACGAATAAAGATACAAATTTGATATTTTAATCATGGACTCAGATGATAAGATTATACATTTTTAGCGTTGTTAAAAAAATTATCCGAAATCTTGGATCCGCCATTTTGAATGTAACTTTTATTTTTATTGTGGGAATGTCGTCATGTGATACATCATTTCGATGTAGAATTTCAAGAGAAACCCAACGGTGAAATTTGCACATACATATCTTTAACCGATTAAAAATGGCGGCCAAAAAACAACGAAATCGTGTTTTACGATTTTGCCCCATTTTGCTGTATTATTTTTTTAATACTAATTATTATTCTTTTTTTTATTTATAATTAAATAAGCTTTCAAACGATATGCCACATGACGATATTTGAAAGTATTTAAAACATTTGAGTTACAGGCATTTTGATTTTTTCAAAATTGATTTCGAGTGGTTCAACCAAATACAGTTGTGTGGAAAAAATAGTTTGCGACTTCGCACAGCGGCCTCACGGCCTAGGAGTATGGACTGCTTAGCTTTGCTCACAAAGGCTAAACTAGCTTCGCGTGGTAAATAATACCGGGTGATTTTATAGTATTTTACGTTTTGATCGATTTTGGGCGAACCAGACGGGCTGTCAGGTTAAAATGTGCAGAATAATCTCCTACATTTATTATTTTAGATAAAACAACTAAAAAGTTTCATTTTAGTAGGAAAAAAATTGTGACTTCTTGCCACAAGACGTGCTTCCGGTTGTTGGACTTTTTTTGACTAACGATCTCGTCCGAGAGATTTTGAAAAACAACGTGTGTACCAAATTTGGACCAAATCAAAAGTAAAATGCGGCCCCTATAGTGCGAACACACTCACACAGACATACACTACATATCTACTTACATAAAGCTAGACGGTAACACTGATTCATTGACATTAATTATTTGGCACTTCCCGTAATCGGACCCCCCTCAACCTTATTCTTGAATTAAAGCTCTCGACGAGAAACTTTTGGGAAAATTGCCAGAA
>JAGFPH010002557.1:52547-70556 GCA_018207615.1 Philaenus spumarius | reverse complement strand
TTGTAGTAACTTTGACCCCCCAAACCTCTCTTAAAATTTCGAATTTTTTGAAAAACTTTCTTAGCGAGCACCTATGGCCCTAGAGGAAGCTATATACCAAATTTCATTCCAATCCGTTCGGTAGGTTTCGATAAATCGTGATTTAGTAACTTTGACCCCCCAAAACCCCCCCTAAAATGTTCAGAAACCCTTTCTTAGTGCGCGTCTAGAAGCCTAGTGCAAATGTTCATGTTTGTAGGTCTCGTGGTTTTGGAGAAACTGTGATGAGTCAATGGTATTTGGCTTTTATAAGTATAGATACATAAAAACTTGTTATCCGTTACTTTTCAAACAAAAACTCCAACCTTCTTGGCTTCTGTAAAAACTTATTGATTGCTAAATCAACTAGTTTATCATTCGCCTGCACTCGTTTCCTGCGATATCTGCGATAGTGTGTTACGTTCATGTTCTTAGTGGTAATTTCCTTAAGGTCTGTTTATCAATATGTAAGTCAGTAGCGGCCCTATATCTGGGGCGTGTGGAATAGAGAGAGTTGTGATTAAGTAAGGCCTCTAGAATCAAAACTCCCATGATCAAAAATTGACTAAATTGATTCTTAGGATTCTTATAGGATTTTTGTCAACGAATCTGATTTTGTTTTCACCAGAACCAACAAAATCCCTGCAAAACAAGGCTTCTAAGTTTGAGTCAAAACTCACATAATCCATTGGATAATGTCAGTTTTGTAAAGAACAATCTATCGACCAATGAAAAGGCAGCATTTAGGTCACATGACTTGTCTGTTTTAGAATATCATCTTAACTATTGCAGTGTTTTCTATTTTTTCAACTAGTAATCTTTCCACATTTGCCTTTTTACTTTCTCACTATACTATAGTATAGAGAAAGTATAGTGATCGCAAAAAAATCGATGTTGAGATTTTTGTGGAAATATCCGTTTTGGGACCCCCTGAGTCCGAAAAAGTGGTTTTTGCAAAATGTCTAACTATATGTCTGTCTATATGTCTGTATGTATACAAACAACCCCCTTTTTGGCAAAAAAAACCCCAAAAAATCTGTTATTATTTTTTTATAAAAAAACGGCTCTAACGATTTTGATAAAATTTGGTTTATTTGTAGCCTTTTATACCCTGCCATATGCAAAAAACCGCATCTTTCTAAAAATTCTCGTTTAGCTAATAATAATAATAATAATAATAACTGATTTTTGGGGGTTTTTTGGCCATAAAGGGGGTTGTTTTTCAAAAATTTTCAAAACCTTTTTTCGTGCATCTATACAGGCCTAATTGACGTCTTTGGTGCAAATTTGTTAGTGTGTTAGTGTTAAGTTTATTTTGTAACGGATCTGCATAATTGAGTGATTAAATAATGACTAACTTATAAGGTTTGAGTCTAAACTAACACTATCGAAAATCGTAATTTTGTGTTAAAAGTAACGTGCCATTAAAGTAATAATCAAATCTAACAAAATCCAAAGTTGAGAGTCAAAACTCTCACAATCCTATTTTAATCACTATTTTTTTTTTACAAACATTCCTAAAACTCGCTAAAAAGTAGTTTATCGGTTTGTATGCCTCATTTAACCTAATAGAAACCTCACATTTCTTTTAATTAACCTGTAATGTAAAGTTACCGTTTTTTGACCCTCCTGAAAAATTCAGTTTTAGGATTATGTGAATTTTGATTCTAGAGGCCTCATGGACCTTTCATAGAGTAAGGGTACGAACAGAACAAGTGGGTCGCGGTGGAGGTGGAGGTCGCGGTGGATGCTACTAGTTAAGTCGCGGTCGATGTCGACAGCACATAGCAAGGAGGTTACCCGCGCTGCTCAGTCGAGCTAGGACCAGTGCATCCAATAAATTTGAAAAGAAGGCGTTTAGGGGAATACCATCATCTTTTCCTCGAACTGAAAAGTGATCCGGAACGATTTCATTCGTATATGAGAATGACGCCTGAGACATTCTCGTACTTATTGGAAACAACAATTCCCTATTTGGATTGCTCCGTTTCTCACCACAACTTTTATCGAACTCCAATTGAATCAGAATTTTGCGGATGATACTGCTTAGTGTTATACAAGTCCGAATGATCAGGAGTTATTTAGTAACATGGAACAAGATTTAGATAAACTTAAAGTTTGGTTTACACTCAACAAATTAGCCTTGAGTTCTAAAACAAAATATATTAGATTTTCTTTTAAAAATAAGGATAATATAAATAAATTGCTTTATTTCAAATGTAAAAAATGTCTAAATAATGTTAGGAATGTAACATGTAAAGATTGTGTTTTGATTGAAGAAGTAAAAAGTTTAAAGTATCGAGGTTTAGTTTTAGATCAAAATTGTCCTTGGAAACCACAAGTACAATCTGTAAAAAAGTATGTATGTATGGCTTTAAGAAAATTTTTTATGCTTAAGTATGTATGTCCTATATCTGTACTACGATCAATTTATTTTGCTATTATTAACAGTAAAATACAGTATGGATTGAGTTGCTGGGGTGGTGCATACCCCACTATTGTTATTCCAATAATAATTGCCCAAAAAGCTATAGTAAGACAAATTTTTAAACTAAGAAGAACTGAACATTCTTTTCCTTTCTTTAAAGAACTTAAAATATTACCTTTAAGACATCTTTATATTTTTCGAGTATTGCGTTTGTTTTTTGTGAGGGGTGGCCAGTATATATCAAATTCATATGTTCACTCTGCGAGGCTTAAGTCATTAAATAGAGTTACACTACCTCGGCCAAATTTTGAAGCTTTTAAAAAATTTCACTCTTATGTAGTTTATAAAATATTTAGTAAAATTCCGATGCATATTAGCAGTACCACCAGTCTTGCAGGGTTTTCTAAAGAGTTAAAACAATGGCTCTTTACATTTAATATGGAACAGGTTGAGGAATATTTTTTCAAGTAAAGAATAAAACTTAATTTATTTTCTATATTGAATTTTATTGTAATTATAAATCTTGTGTGAGCACCTGTCTTCTGCAATTTTATTTTATTTATTAGTTTAAAAATAATGAAAGTACCTCAACGCAGCTTAGGCTAATGAGGTACTTGCCATATCAATTTAATGATGAATCCCTATAGTTTTTTGTGTAGTTTTTTTTTTACCTAAATTTTGTAATAATTATTGTGTTTCTTTTTTTCATGTTCATGTTTTAGGATATTTAAAATATTTTAGTTTAAAAAAAAGATTGTACAGGGTTGTAAAATTTGTTTGTAAAAAAAAAGATTGTACAGGGTTGTAAAATTTGTTTGTAAAAAAAAGATTGTACAGGGTTTGTAAATTTTGTTTGTAAAAAAAAAGATTCTGGCAAATAAATATTTCTATTTCTATTCTATTTCTAGAAGAAAAGTTGGTGGTAACTATTAGGTAACTATTATGTGAAATTATAAATATTTGGTTAAATGTATATTATATTTTAATATTGTTCTTTTGACTCAATGACATTAATAAATTGTTTAAATAAGAATAAGAAATTATTTTCTTATAATGTATTTTTCAAGTTATTTGCTATTCTAATAATTTATAAAACCAGGATCGTACTGTCATTTATTATAATTCGAACTGTTGTTTTCTTTTCATTATTTGAATAACTCTTGACAATAGTTTGTAAAAAATATCAGGTAATTACTTATAGCCTATGTGAAATTATAAATATTTGGTTAAATGTATATTATGTTTTAATATTGTTCTTTTGACTCAATAACATTAATAAATTGTTTAAATAAGATTGCAATTTGGCCTTGAACGCACCAATCACAGAGAAGCAACCTTGTAGACCGCGCAATAGACATCCATGTAAAACAAACTCATTTGATTTTCAAAAGCATCGATGTAAACCTCCTGGATGGCATCGCGCTAAACCTCCACCGCGACTTACTTGCTCTGTTCTCTTCCATTCACTACAATGTGTTTCTTTTACATGGATGTCGACATTGACCTGTAGAACTAAAAGTTCGTACCCTAAAACTTGAAAGGTTTCTTGTGATATTATGATGGTTTAAAACACGTTTTAGGAGGTTTATTTTTCCCCGGTCTCCCCCTTTTTCGGGGGGGATTCCAGACCCCCGCTGTTTTTGCACCCCCCTATATTGAAACCTCTCGGCGCCTAAGAAGCACAGAATGTTCTGCGTATAATTTATCAAGTGGCAATAGTCGCGTTCAAAGATTCTATTCAGAAGATAGCTCGGACCCGACCTGACTTCTCCACAAGTCATCATCACAAATGGGATTCTATTTCTTCTTGATATACAGGGCGTGATTCCCCACATCAAAATAAGCTGAAAAGTTCAAATAACATAGGTCCAAAAATGCTCAGTTTTCTGACTAGCCGTCATTTGTTTTTTTACAAAATAATTCATATCTAGAGAAATGTTTGACTGGTTGAGTTCAAACTTGGCATGAATTTTACGCTAACAATGATCCATATCAAGATAAATAAGCGATTATATCCAATCACGCGTTTCAAAATAACGGTTGTTCGAAAATTTCAAACATATACTCAAAAACCGTACATTTTAACAAAAAATGTCAACACACCTTTTTTGTAGCCCTTTTGATTCCCTATCGGATGATCTCACTGTCGGAACAATCGGATGAAGGACAATAGTTAAGTTGCGTGTAATAATTGGTTTGACAGTGACACCATACATCAAAGGCAATCAAAAGGGCTACAAAAAAGGTGTCTCGACGTTTTTTTTTTTTGTTAAAATGTACGGTTTTTGAGTAATTTAGGTTTGGAATTTTCAAGCAGACACCATTTTGAAACGCATGATCGGATAGAATCGAGTATTTTTCTTGAGATAGATCATTGTTTGGTTAAACTTCGTGCCAAGTTTGAACTCAATCAGTCAAACCAATCTCTAGATAGGAATTATTTTGTGAAAAACACAAAATGGTTTATATCGGGATAACAAAGCGTTTTCGGGCCTATGTTTATATGAACTTTTTTCTCTTACTTTTAGCTATAGAATGAGCTACCGACACATTGTCACATAGTTCTGAATTACCCTGTATAATAATTCAGCATATCCTTAAACATTTGGTGACAATATTGATACTTTCTGGAGATCTACCGAGCCGATTTTCATGCGGTTTGTTTTAAATGAAATAAACGGTACCAGGAACTGGCACATGCTTTCTCATAAACATATTTAAATTATTAATCAGATTCACTGTGACTTGTAAGGTGGGGTAGGAGAGGTGATATTAAAGTAGGACATTAACTAATAAATATTATCATTAGCTAGAGAGAAAACTGTTCGAACGATTTCGAACAAATTTGCACCAAACATGTCAATTAGGCATGTATGGATGCACGAAAAAAGGTTTTGAAAAACAATCCCCTTTTCGGCCAAAAACCCACAAAAATCAGTTATTATTAGTCTATTATTATTAGCTAAACGAGAATTTTTAGAAAGATGCAGTTTTTTGCATATGGTAGGGTAGGCCTGCACTAAGGGCTACAAATAAGGCAAATTTTATCAAAATTGTTAGAGGCGTTTTTTTTTATAAAAAAATAATAAATGATTTTCTTGGGGTTGTCTGGGCAAAAAGATGGTTGTTTTTCAAAACCTTTTTCGTGCATCTATACAAGCCTAATTGACATGTCTGGTGCAAATTTGTTCGAGATCGATCGAATAGTTTTCTCTTTTTAGCTTTGTATCTTACATACAGACATTTTTTTAAAACCACTTTTTTGAAGTCAGGGGTCCCAAAACGGATATTTCCACAAAAATCTCAACATCGATTATTTTGTGATCAGTATACTTTCTGTATACTACAGTATAGTGAGAAAGTAAACAATAGAATTACAATAAAATATTATGAATTGTAATTTTTGTTCATCGTTATATTTATAAGTGGATTTTTTGGTTTTAGGTTAAAAACCCTATCGATACCTATTTCTGTAGATCTACCGAGCCGATTTTCTTGCGGTTTGTTTTAAATGATTGAAAATTTTATCATTTTAATCAAGAAACCATGAAATATAGGCTTACCTAATTTTTATTTCATAGTTATTTTAGTAGGGAACTTTTTATGGGATTTTTGATTTAATTTATAACCCTATTGATTTAAGGGAGTTTTTAGGAGGTATTTTTTACCTAGGGGTACAATAAAATGTTATATACTAAACAACTGTTAGGAAAAATACGAAAGAAACGTTGTAGAGGAATTTCGGAGTTAGCTCTTTACCATGGGCGCCCATACCTACGGGCAGAGGGGGGCCACGCCCCCCTAGTTCTCAGGGAAAGGAAAATATGTATATTATTAATTATAGTCATTAATGTTTTTTTAAGAGATTAGCATAAAATATGTTTTAAATGTCATGTGCCGTTTGATTTTACATAATACTTATTTTATTTTTTACAAATTGCTCTGTGTATTGAAAATTCTCCCAGTACAGGGGTTGGAGTGCAATGAATTGTGCGTTGGCCGCTTCTCATAGTGTTCAGTGTCAAGCTCACATGTGCGTCCTTAGCAGTGAACGTCTTAAGCCCTTATACACCGGTCTAGCTCCCAACGAGAACATATCATATGGGCGCCCATGCTCTTTACAATTCTACTGGTAAATACAATTTCAGTTATCTACAAAATTGTTCTTGGACACATTAAACTCTTGTATATTTTAAACACATTATTCATTCACGCACGGTCAAAACACCACAAAGTCGGTTAAACTCGAACCCAGGACGTTTAGAAAGTTTCCGACAGCGCGCGTAAAAGCCGCCAACTGCCTCGGCGTAGGCGTTGAAAGTCTTGTAGAAGAAAACAAATTTTAAGAAAAAGTTATAATTATTCAGCGGCGTTACCGCGCATGCGTTAAACTATATCCGACCAATCGGGAAAGAGAGTATAAGGATAGAGTCAATGAAGCGAGAAGCGGGGAAAGGGGGGGATCAGTGATCGCCCATGAAATTATGACAGAGAGAGAATTAGTGAAGGAGGGAGGGGGGAGGGGAGTCACGGACAAAACCACACGAGTGACTATCGAAGAGAGAGAGAGTTCAGTTAGTATTGTACTATCGTCGTGAGAGGCTGTGTGCGTGAGTGCGTACGCGCGATTCAAAACACATGTCCGCAATAGATTAGAAGTTAGAGAGTGCTATTTGACTGTTGATTAAGTGTTTTGTTTTTGTTTACGTTGTTGTCGGTAGAAGTTAAAAACAGTTGATCAATGAAATAAATTGAACATAGTTTATAAGTTGTGTATTATTGAGGTTTTATAAACATATTACGTACTTTAATAATGTGTTCGCCTTTGTTTTACTTTCGTAATTAATTATGTTTTATTTTTGAATCGAGGAAATAATATTATGTAGTATTTTGGACGCCGAGTGAATAAATTAGTTCGACGATCTGTTTAAAGTTTCCGAGTACAGTTTATAATATTTTTACCTTACAGTTTGTATTTCCAAAGTGAACGTTCGCAAAGTTTCCAGTACTTTTATGGGACCTCCATGCATCTGCCGGGGATCATGACTTCAGACCCATCGGGAGGGCACGGTTTAGGCGGCGGCAAGAAGCGCAGAAGACACGCCGATTCGGGGGGCTGCGAGACGGCTTCGGCGGGCGACGAACTGTGGTGGACCGAGAGGGTGGTGTGCGAAATCCAAGCGGAACATCCCGACGGACTGGTACGCACGGGGAGTCCGTACTTCATGTGTTCCATGTTACCGACGCACTGGAGGTCCAACAAGACTTTACCGGTGGCTTTCAAAGTGGTCGCGCTCGGCGAGGTTACCGACGGCACCGTGGTAACCGTCAGAGCGGGCAACGACGAGAACTATTGTGCGGAGTTGAGGAACTGTACCGCCGTCATGAAGAACCAAGTGGCCAAGTTTAACGATCTCAGGTTCGTCGGGAGGAGCGGCCGAGGTAAACGAATATAAGTTCAACTGTTTTATCAATTAATGTAGCCTATCCCAATTGTTCTGCACATGCGAACAAAACAAGGATAGTATCAAAATAAACTGAAATAATATCTTTATATTGAACAAAATGATAACAACTTATACTTACAACAAATAAATAAAGGATACCACAAGCAGTGCCTTTTTTCAACTTCCATACTTTAAATAAATTAAAATAAACTTCGGTTAGCTCTGGCTTAGCTTATTGCAAAAGAAAAAGTACAAACAATTATTACATTACTAATATTATAAAGAAGTAAAATTTGTTTGTTTGTTTTACTAATAATAAAAAGCTCCACTGTCCCTCGGTAACCGAGTGACAAAGGCTATAATTCATTTTGATAAAAACATTTATTTATTTCAATATATTTTGTAAACTTAGTCCGAAAAATTCTTAGGTTAGGCCTAGACTGACGAATTACCATAGATAAAACAGCTGTTTGCTCTAATATTTCCATTAACACCTGATTTCACACTTTAAAGTATTTGTATTTCTAACTTTTAGGTTAGGTTTTTATTAAAGCGTAGACTTGAGCCTTGCTGGTTCTTTTAACCTTTATTATAACTGCTGTTATAAAATATGCGAAATAATTTGATTTGAACATTTAACATTGTTTTACCATCTTAGCTTTGGGGTTATTATTAATCCTACACCTTTGTTATAAAGAAAACATAACATTATCGTACAGAAGGTTAAAACGAGGTTGGCGTGCGGAGCACGCAGGGGTTTCACCTACTTAAAAATACAATTGGTACGATACTTATTTATTTATTCGATATTGGTCTTTTTTTGACAAAAGTATTTGTAGAAAACAGGTCATCTCATTGGAACAGTAGAAGCAAAATCACAAAATTCAATTTAAACAACAAACAGCTTAAAAAATAGTGGAAAATATACAATCTTTATAAATAAAAATGTAAATGTTCGTTTGTTCAAAATCTCCGAAAGTTCTTCATCGATTACTTTGAAATTTTTACACAACATTACATTCGAATACAAGCAGGTTTTTATATACTTAAAAAAAACAATAAAAAAAACAGCAGCATCTATTGAACATACAAACAACAAAATGTATACTAAATATTTAACAAAAATGTGAGCGCCATTACATATGTTTATTAACTATAATAATAACAGATAAAACAGCTGTTTGCTATAATATTTCCATTGACACTTGATTTCAAACTTTCAAACAATTATTTGTATTTCTAACTTTTAAGTAGAGTTTTGTTTAACTGTAGACCTAGGCATTTCTGGTTTTTTAACCTTTATTATAAATGAAGTTATAAAATATACGAACAAATTTGATTTGAACATTTAACATTATTTACCAACCAGTGGCGGATCCAGGACCTCATCTGTGAGGGCGTAATACTTCCCAGTTAGGCAAAATAACTGGGGTTTTTTTTTGGGGGGGGGGGGGGGCCGGCCCGCGCCCAACACGGGAAGGAGAGGGGGGGGGGGGGTGGGGGGGGGGGGGGGGGGGGGGGGTCCCACAAAATATAAAAAATGTAAACGCAAAACATTGAATTTGAATGGAAATATTTTGGTTGTCAATATTGTTTTATTTGTTAAATTCTTTATTTTTGTATTTACTGATGTCTAAAAACTTTGGTTTGGCATCGGCCTTTGTACAGTGCAATTTTGATTGTTTGCTTGAGATCTTACTCTCACTTGTATTAAATATGTCAAAAATATTACACTTTTTACGAAACAATATCACTTTTTGCGTCGACCTCTAATGAGTGAAGCTCTGATTTTGTGACATAAGCCCCGAAACGAGTAAGAAAAATAAAATAGAAGTCAGATGATGTGACATTGTAACTTATCACTTAGGCCTATAACCATATTGCGAGTGAGAACAATATTTTTGTTCACCACACAATACTTTTGACTTTAATGAAATTCAACAAATCTATTTCGGATTTCAATTTTATTCACAAATTAAAACCTGCGTAGGCCTACAATATAATATTTTATTTATTACTATCATTCATTGTTCATTTTTAACGTTTTAATAGTTTTAATTTAGAATTACGTAAAGATAAATGCTGAACTAACAAAAGGATTTTTTATTTGGACAAAACATTAAAAATAAAACTCGTGCTTAATTTCAATTCAATTTCAATACGCAAGAAACAAACTTGGAAATCGATTGATTTCCCGATCGATTTTTCAATGCGTTAATCTCGCGTTTTTCCGGTAGAAATCAGAATGTAACAAGACACGCAACATTTTTTTCGGAGTTCGGGGGGGGGGGGGGGGCAATTGCCCCCTTTGCCCCTCCCCTGGATCCGCGCCTGTTACCAACTTATGATCACACTTGAATTAAAAAAAAACAACACTTCAAGTATGCAAATACGATGCAGTGTAAGTACTTTGAAATAGTTTTTACAACTTTGTTTTTTATTTAGCCCCATAATAAGGCTCTTTTTTGCAAGACAAACGCTCTTTTCGTATTCCGAACTGACGGGTTTCCCCAAAGAAGAATTCCATAGTTCAAATACACTAGCCCATAATAGGCTGTTAAAACTATCGATGTACCGCAGTATAGCTTCGAAATTCTCATTGCAAATAAACCTTAGCTAATTTCGGCACTAATGCTGGTCATTCCAGTTCAACTTGTCATCGATTAGAAGACCCAAACATTTGATTGATTACACTTCTTCAAATATACTATCACCTAGCGTGACACTCGGTGTCTGATTTCAGATATGCTTTATACTAAAGTGTATTATTAGTTTTACATGAATCTATTATTAAAACCGTTTTCAGCAAAACTGCCCAGTGGCATTGGCTTGTGTAAAAGCCTTCTGATCCAATTGTTGAACACTTTTTATGCTTGCAAACTAGCGCTGTATCAGTCGGTAAATTCTAATTCAAAAAGCAAATATTACAGATCAAACTATAAAATATACTGAAAAACTATGTTTTAACATAAAATAATGAACAAAATAATAACTTGTACATACTTACAATAATTCGACCACGCAGCTGAACCGCTGACGTGAGTTGAGCAAATTTCCAAAATTAAGTTTATAGGCCTATGTTTTAGGGTTTCAATAAACAATTTGGGAAATAGGTCTATTCACGACGGTGCTGAATAGCTGCAAAATGGTTCGCACGCCATTCCGCATATTGGGGGGATCTTCAATACACAATGCATTGCGTGCTTCGCACGCCAACCCCACGGTAGAATACACCACATGGCTTTGAACCGGGTACTTCTATGGTATTTTACGTTTTTATCGATTTTGGGAGAACCAAGCGAGTATAAGGTCATCCTACATTTATATTTGTAGAAAAAACTCAAAAAATAAAAATTCATTCTTGTAGGAAAAATCTTAAAAAATAGTTACTTCCGGTCAAAAAACTTGCTTCCGATTGTTGGATTTTTTTGGGTAACGAACTCATCCGAGCGACGTAGACAACCAACATGTGTACCAAATTTGAACCAAATCTGACTAAAAATGCGGCCGCTAGAGTGCGAACACATATATACATACATATATATATATATATATGACACCCCAAAACGTGTTCTTGGGACCATGATCGGTGCTCATTTGCTACTCCCGACCTTTGGTCTTACCATAAGGGCCACTGCAATAGCTCATTTTTCCTTTGGAAATTCGCTAATAAGTAAATATAGAACTTCCATCTGTTAACAAATTGAAATAAACTTTGGTGTGACTTTGCTTGTTGAAAAAATAGAAACAAGTATTACATAAAAAAATAAATCGACCACGCAGCTGGACCACTGACGTGAGTTGAGCAAATTTCCAAAATTAAGTTTATATGCCTATGTTTTAGGATTTCAACCAACAATTTGGGAAATAGGTCTCTACTCACGAAGGCGTTGAACAACTGTCTGTGTGTACGCAATATATTAGTAGAATTTGTTTCCTCCTAGTGGCCTCGCGAGTTTGCATCACTTGGCTTTGAACTGGGTACTTTTATGGTATTTTACGTTTTTGTTGATTTTGGGGGAACCAAGCGAGCTATTAGGTCGCGTAAAAAAACAAAATGCGCAGAATAACATCCTACATTAATATTGTTAGAAAAAACTCTAAAAAATTTTAATTCTCATAGTAAAAATCTCAAAAAATAGTTACTTCCGGTCAAAAAACGTACTTCCGGTTGTTGGATTTTTTTGGCTAACGAACTCGTCCGAGCCACATAGACAACCAACATGTGTACCAAATTTGGACCAAATCGGACTTAAAATGCGACACCCCAAAACGTGTTCTGGGGACCATGATCGGTGCTCATTTGCTACTCCCGACCTTGGGTCTCACCATAAGGGCCACTGCAATAGCTCATTTTTCCTATGGAAATTCGCTAAAAACAGTTGATACAATACCTGTCGTTTTATTTACATTAAGTTTTTAAATATATCTATATACTTTTTAGTAGACTAGTAATGATTTGAAAAAAAAAGCTCCGAAGTCTGAAGTAATATTGTTTTCCTCGAATTACAATATCAGAATGCTATTTACTACTCATTCCAAAGAACCGAACACTACAGATGATTTTTATGCGTTTTAATTCGGTACTTTTTCCAGCTTTGTCATAAGTTTTATACAAAATTTTACTCTACTATTTGAATCTATAAAAACTTTAATAAGGAAGTCGTATTTGATTGTATGTGTTTAGACTAGTACATGGAGTAACGCTGGATAAAACCCATTAGCCTATTCTATCCGTCATGCGATAAATAATGGATAATTTCTTTTCCAACTTGTTTGTGCTTCGGTTTTGAATGGATAGAGTTTGCAACACCGCTCAAACTCAGCGTGACTGACAGCTGGTAATTTATAAGTTTCGTTCTGCACTTTATTGGCGAGTCATTGTTTTTGCGTATTTAAAATACTCGTTGTTAAAAAATAGCGTGTTCCTAATTGAGGAACGTTTATTTGTAGTATGTTTGATTTTCTATTTTGTCGTATGGAAATATTTTTACAAGTTTTTGGAGAAGGCGCTTAATTTAGAAGCAAAAACCTTTATTAGGAACTTTCATGTAGGTACTTAAGACTTTGTTGTGAACGGTTTCTTTGTCGCTGCACAAAGAATTCAGTTAGGAACTTTGATAGTGTTTTAAGGCTCGGCTCCCTACATTCAAAACGGCGAAGTTGGGTACCAATTTCAATGTTAAATAACCAAAACATACTTTCACTATTAAGCATATTTTCGCGTTGTTTTTGTCGAAAAACGAAAGCTGTATTTTTTTCTTAAAGTTAAATAGATTGTGGGTGTTGATTGCTAAGGTGTTTTGCAATATCTCTTTTTGCAACCGAGTAAAAAATTAATAAAGTTTACTATGTTTTACTATTTATATCATACGTTTATGAAAACAATAAAACGGGTTTTGAAAATGTATTCGGTAATCAACGTCCGCATATGACAGTACTTCAAAATGAAACCAAATTTTTAAATTTATTCCACGAATTAACGGGAAAAAATAACTTATTCTGTAGCATTGCTCTTATGGGAATCAGATTCAATATGGCGGACAGGGTAGCGCAACCTTAAGTTGCAAACATAAGTTGAGTTTTCCTAAGCATTCTAATAGATGGTTTTTTAAACTGAAAATTGAATTATTGTTCCTTTTACTTTCTCACTATATTATAGTATAGAGAAAGTATAGTGATTGCAAAAAAATCGATGTTGAGATTTTTGTGAAAATATCCGTTTTAGGACCCCCTGAGTCCAAAAAAGTGGTTTTTACAAAATGTCTGTCTGTATATATACAAAGCTAGAGCGAAAACTATTCGATCGATTTCAAACAAATTTGCACCAGACATGTCAAGTAGGCCTGTATAGATGCACGAAAAACGGTTTTGAAAAAATTTGAAAAACAACCCCTTTTTGGCAAAAAAACCCCCCAAAAAAATCAGTTATTATTTTTTTATACAAAAACGGTTCTAACGATTTTGATAAAAAACCGAATCTTTCTAAAAATTCTCGTTTAGCTAATAATAATAATAATAATAATAACTGATTTTTAGGGGGCCATAAACGGGGTTGTTTTTCAAAATGTTTCAAAACCGTTTTTCGTGTATCTATACAGGCCTAATTGACGTGTTTGGTGCAAATTTTTTCGAAATCAATCGAATAGTTTTCTCTCTAGACAATAATAATAATATTTATTAGTGGTAATCTCCTACTTTAATAAAAAAATCACCTCTCCTACCCCACCATACAAGTCACAGTGAATCTGTTTAATAATTTAAATATGTTTGTGAGAAAGTACGTGCCAGTTCCTGGTACCGTTTATTTTTCATATAATTGTGTAAACGAACAAATGTTCTGCGTGCGATAAACTCAAAAGTTGTGGTGAAAATGTATTATTTGGCTTTGCAATCTTTAACTGTGTTAAAGTTTTAATTTATAATCACTAACCAGACTTGATGTATTACCACTTTTTATATAAAACCTTATAAATATACATATACTTTACTGGCAATCCCCCGCGTTCCACAAAAAGAGGCAGGGAATGTACATTTTTCTATCCACCTTTTATAACTCTGATGTATAACTTTGAATTATAACAAACTGTTCTTAATCGTGTTAAACGTTTAATATTCGTTTGTTCAAAATCTTAGATCACCGATTGCTTTGAAATTTCGACACAACATTGCATTCGAATACACGCGTGTGTTTATAAATATACTTTTTGAAAAACAATACAATCTCTACTAAATATTTTACGCCGATGGGAGCGCCATAAACAATAATCAAATATGTTTATCGTTGGTGCAGTAATCAGCTGTGTGCTCTAATATTTCCATTAACAGCTGATTTCAAATTTTGAAACAATTATTTTGATGTTCTAACTTTTAGGTTAAGTTTTTGTTTAAGTGTAGACCTGAGCCTTGCTGCATCTTTTAACTTTTAATACAACTGATGTTAGAAAATAAACTAATTAATTTGACTTGGACATTTAACATTATTTACCGACTTAGCGTTGAGGTTATTATTAATACTACAAATTTATTATAAAGAAAACAACATATTTGTATAGAAGGGTTCAATAGGGTAGGCGTGCGGAGCACGCAATTGTCTCCCCTAGTCTATACTAATAATTATAAATAGGTAAAATGTGTTTGTTTATTTTTTTGTTTGTTTGTACATAGCGGGTAATCTCTGGAACTACTGAACCGATTGAGAAATAGTTTTACTAATAAAAAGCTACACTATCCCTGAGTAACATAGGCTATAATTCATTTTGATAAAAACATTTTTTATTTCAATATTTGTAAATTTAGTCTAAAATAATTCTTAGGTTAGGCCTGTACTGATGAACCAACACATGTATTTATATTCATTACCATAGCAACCAATTGAATAACACAACAGATAAAACAGCTGTTTGCTAAAATATTTCCATTAACAGATGATTTCAAACTTTGAAGCAATTATTTGTATTTCTAATTTTTAGGTTAGGTTTTTATTAAAGTGTAGACCTGAGCCTTGCTGGTTCTTAACCTTTATTATAACTGCTGTTATAAAATTTAGGAAATAATTTGATTTAATCATTTAACATTATTTACAATCTTAGCTTTGGGATTAGTATTAATCCTACACTTTTATTATAAAGAAAACATAACTTGATTATGTGTATAGAAGGTCGCAACGGGGTTGGCGTGCGGAGCACGCAGGGGTTTCCCATAGTGTTAAATAAATTAAAAAATCTAGAAATGTTGATGTCTTAATAGTTTTTAAATACATCGAGTTTGGATTTTTTGCAGTTTATTTCAATAAAATTACATTATACTTGCTCAATAAATATTAAGATATATACGAAATAAGAACAAAAGAATAGCATATCCTTCCTACGTCCTATGTATGAAGGATTTGCACTATTGCTTTTAATGCTAGTTGCCTCATTTATATTATTTGAAAATACAGTAATGGAATTATGAACATATTTGTCCACCCGTACATGGCCGTTATTTATACTCTTTGCTACAAGGTAATGTGACAACAATGGAATAAATTACTAACGTAAGGTTTAAGACATGCGCTTTAATTGCAGGCGGTTCTCTTTTTTCATAACTCATAAGAACACTTCACTGACAATGTTTTGGCAGTCTATAAAACTAAGAATTTTGTACGTTAAAATTATCTTAATTATTAACAGTTATTTAGGTAAAACAGTTTTTTTTAAATTAAATTTGAGTAACAATGATTAACTGTATTACTATAATTAAAACAATACAATAATTGTTTGCTAAACATTGCTTGTGATAAAATAAAACCTGCATTTACAGTGTTTGTCTCTAACCCTACATTAGTCATTGATTCCATTGTTGTCACATTACAGTGTAGCAAAGGGTACACATAACGGCCATGCGCGGGTGAACGAAAATGCACATAATTCGGTTAATTTCTACTTGATTTAAAAAAAAAAACAAGCTGTTTTAGATCTGTCATAACATTAAAAAAATATTCATATAAATATTTTGTAAAATGGGTAGTTATTTTGTAATATTAAGTTGAACAATGTAAATGGCCGACATTTTGAAACGGACAGAGATAGTGGCTATTGAAAATGTTTCTCAACCTAGGCCCTAGCAAGCTTAGCATTAAACCAAAAATGACATACAGACAGACATAAATGACATACAGACAGACATATGGTAAACGAAACCAAAAGTATACCCATTGTTATATGACGTTTTAAGTTTCTTTTGACCCAAAGAACAATACCCTGAAGTTTGTGCATAGAGTTTAAAAACAAGCTGTGTAGTAAAATTTTAAATTATAGTTCACATAAACCATATAAAGCATACATTAGGATATGAAGTTGTACCCGTTTTAAGTTTTAATACACGTTTTTAAATATATTTGTCGATATTCGAACATTTTTAATAAATTAACTTTCCCAAAACTTTTGTAGTAAAATGTTACGTATACTAGTATTATAAAGAAGCACAATTTGTTTGTTTGAATGTAGGGGCTAATCTTTGGAACTACTGAACCGATTGAAAAAATACCTTTACCAATAAAAAGCTACACTATCTCCGAGTAAAATAGGCTATAATTCATCTTTATACAAACATTTTTTAAACAGCAATGTCAACAGTCTCGTTCTACAATACTAAATAAACACTTACACCATCAGAAGTGAAGTTTCCATATAATCAGAAATTACCGAGAATCATTGACCTTTAAAAACCGTTAACCGCTAACTAACCGCTGAAAACCATTACCGACCGCATCGATTCTGATTTCATCATTACTTTACCTACAAGAGGAAAGAGTATCGTTAATTATATCAATTTATATATATACAAGCTAGATTAGAGTTATTTGCTTTAAAATATATATTTCAAAGCAATATCTGCGGATGGTAGATAGTTTTGTATATGCTAGTTGATCAGGAAGGTCTTCGGAGGTTAATTATTTGTTTCTGCACAAAAACTTTAACACCGGACTGAAACTCAGAAAGTTATTTAAGCGAATTTCCTTAGGAAAGATGAGCTATTGCAGTGACCCTTATGGTAAGACCTAAGGTCGGGAGTGGTCAAAGAGCACCGATTATGGTCCCCAGAACACGTTTTGAAGTGTCTTTAAAATTTGTATATTTTATTATACGTGTGTTCGCACTCTAACAGCCGCATTTTACGTCCGATTCAGTCCAAAATTGGTACACACGAAGGTTTTCCAAATCTCTCGGACGAGTTCGTTAGCAACAAAAATCCAACAAACGGAAGCTCATTTTTAGATTTTCCGGTTCTTTGCCAGATAATATTTGGCCTTGAGGCCTAGGATTTTGGACTGTTCGAATCCCGGCCATCGGCCCCGTAACAGAAGCTGAACGTAAAATTTCCCTCGTGGATTTGAACCTGGTACTTATACGGTATTTTACGTTTTTACGAAAACTTGGGGAGGGTTGGGGGTCAGGACCGAGGATTTGAATTTAAACCCTTTTAACACGTTCACTGCCAAGGACGCACATGTGAGCTTGACATTGAACACTATGAGAAGCGGCCGACGCACAGTGCATTGCACGCCAACCCCCGTATTGGGAGTATTTTCAATACACAGAGCATTGCGTGCTTCGCACGCCAACCCCCGTA
>JAGFPH010002557.1:29968-44636 GCA_018207615.1 Philaenus spumarius | reverse complement strand
GGCCGAAGATGACCGAGGTAGAACGAAGACACGCGAAGGTGGTCGCGGTCAGAAATCGGTTCCGTCGCGTAGCGCACACTACAGCGCGCCGCGCCGCGCCGTGCCGCCTCCAGCAGAACAATTCTGCTCGACTTCTTCCGAGAGTTCTGGCAACGGAATTATTCCCTGCGGACACGGCTGCGCTGCGCGGCGCGCTCAAGTGTGCGAACTCGCATTGTTTCACATGCAAACTATTCAGCCGGAATTATTTCACGGCGGTTCGGTTCTGCGCGGCGCGGCGCGTCTGGGTGTAGTGTGCGATGAGCTTTAGCCACTACATCGGAATTCCGCGACGGACCGGGTCGGCTCTGCTCTGATCTGATCGTACAAGTATAGCCGTAGCTTTATTGTGGAAGCATGTACGCGCCAAATTTGTGTTTCTACTCGAGTGTTCAGCCTGCACTCTGGTGGTTATAACTGGTTGTTCGCGGAGGAATACTAGAAAAATAATATATCCGGTAACTTTGTATGTTATATTATAAATTATTTTGTATTTATTCCGATTAATTTTTATAAATATAGTTCACATTTGTTAAATAAGTCGTGTTTAAAACAAATGATAGGTAATAAATTTGAATTCATCTGTTATCACTTGTAGGCCTAATTTAAATTCAGCCACAAATTTTATTTCTGAAAACATGGTCATCATTATTCTTATATACAATACAGAAGTTAGAATATCGCATAGGCTTCGAACTACAACAAGGTACAGTATTTGAAACAGTACAAAATATCGAACTGTTACTTCAATTTCTCCGTATTTGTTTCCACATTTACACAACTGTATCCGTCATACACAGAGGTACAAGTCCCGTTGGACTATATTATGCCCGTTGTTCATTCATCTTTTTCCCCCCTTAGGCCACAAAACTAACCACACTTTGTGGATGTTTCCACCGCCGCACAAATAGAGTCGACCACTAGTCTGCGGGGACACTAAGGTTGTTACACTAGAACCACTAGATTGAATGGTTATAGGTGCGTTATACAATGTTTGTAAATACTGACTACAGTCTGTCCATTAGCTCGTAAAACTTTGATCCGATTTTGATGCAGTTTTCCTACGTTATCCCAACAGGCTCTGATAGTTTGATCGTACTCGGTAGTTCGCGCTAGTTATACTAAGGGTCTGCTGTAGTGGCGGCCATCTTGGATTTTTATCCCATAAGATCAATGTTAAATTTCAAACCATTTATTTCGTTTATTTTTATTTTCTCCAAACTATACGTAGTATATGGAGAAAGTATTGTTTTCGTCCAAATTTTCGAATTTGAATTTTTAGTGGAATTACCTGTTTTGGTGCTCCCTGAACCCAAAAAAAAAATGTTTAATGGAATTATCTGTGTTGGTGCTACCTGAACCCAAAAATATTTTTAGTGGAATTATTTGTTTTTGTGCTCCCTGAACTCAAAAAAGTTTTTTTTTTTTATGTCTGTCCGTGTGTCTGTGTGTCTGTAAGGATGATTACAGAGCTGGAGACCATACCGACGGTCCGATTTTGATGAAATTTGGTATGCAGGTGTAGTTCTGGAATATCTCCAGGCGTTTTTTCATTTTTCCAAATTATAGATTTTTAAGGGGTTTTCCCCCCCAAAAAATGCCAAAAAACGAGAAAAATCCAAATTTCTCAAAAACGGCTCTAACGATTTTGATAAAATTTGGTTTATTTGTAGTCCTTAATGTACCCCTACCATATGCAAAAAAACGCATTTTTCTAAAAATTCTCGTTTAGGTAATAATAATAATAATAATAACTGATTTTGGGGGGTTTTTGACCAAAAAGGCGGTTGTTTTTCAAAATTGTTCAAAACCTATTTTCGTGCATCTATACAGGCTTAATTGACATGTTTGGTGCAAATTTGTTCGAAATCAATCAAATAGTTTTAATAATAATAATAATAATAATAATAATAATAATAATAATAATAATAATAATAATATGGATGTGTGTTGCATGCATCTAATATTTTCCATGGTAACATTTTCTTACTTTTGCAATTCTAAATAACCACCTCCTATGCTACTCTTGGGAAGGTATAAAGTTTCAACTGGGAGAAAGTATGTGGCAGTTATCTGGTACCGTTTATTTATCATAAAATTGTTTGCTAGGTATCATTTTAAGCACAGTCACAATACGCATCCGTTTTGCAATTTACATTTTTGTTAAATGCTTTTGATTTGTTATGTAATTGACATTTTGTAAGTACAAAGTTTGAATTTTTTTCCTAACACAATAAAAAATTAATAATGAAAAATATTTTGCAAGCCGGATCCGAAATTTTATAAAGAATATTCAGTTTTTTTTGCAACACTCAATTACAAAAGATAGACTTATAAAATGGTTTGAAATGAGGCAATGTCAAAGCGTTCAGCTGCAAGAAATTGCACTGTTTAGATAGGGATACAGTGAGAAGCGGTTGCGTTTCCGGTTGCTTTCTCGTTTACTGGAGCAGACCCTTAAGGCTCGGCAGGAGTGAAAAATATTTCTGAGTTGTCCGCAGTTCTCCAAGTGACAGAGAGATACACTACTAGCGATGAGTGTGTGTGCGTTTCATTCTTCCGTTAGCAAATATAGGGCAGCTTCATAAAGGCGGGAAATAGAGGGTTACAGACGTAACCCTGACTGTAAACGTACTGAAATACACATGCGTGACAATGTATGGTAGTATGTGTTATTAAACACAGCTTTCTCCCGCACATTCAAAATTAACGGATATATTATTTTTCTAGTATTCCTCCGCGAGCAACCAGTTGGTGTGATAACCACCAGAGCGCAGGCTAAACACTCGAGTGTACAGTGATTGGATAGAGACAGTGCGGCCATTGAAATTAAATAATAAAAATCGCGTTTCTTCTTAAAAAGTGTATTATGTTGTATCGCGCAAAAAGATATAACAAATCTAGGCCTATACTAATATTTGGCAAAGAGGTAAAATTTTTCTGTTTGTTTATACGTAGGGGGTAATCTCTGGAACTACTGAACCGATTGAAATTTATATTTTTACTAATAAAAAGCTGCACTATCCCTGAGTAACATAGGCTGTAATTCATTTTGATAAAAACATTTTTTATTTCAATATTTGTACATTTAGTGGGGAAAAAAATCTTAGGTTATTCATAGACTGATGAACCAACACGTATTTCTCGAATGTATTTACATTTAATACCAAAGCAACCAATTGAATAAAATAACAGATAAACCAGCTGTTTGCTCTAATATTTCCATTAACGGCTGATTTCAAAGTTTGAAGCAATTATTTGTATTTCTAACTTTTAGGTTAGGTTTTTATTAAAACCTGAGCCTTGCTGGTTTTGTTAACCTCTGTTATAACTGCTGTTATAAAATATACGAAATAATTTGATTTGAACATTTAACATTATTTACCATCTTAGCTTTGGGGTTATTATCGGGTCTTTTCTGTTATATCCCCGCATTTACAAACTATTTTCCATAGAATGAGGATTAATCGGGATAGAACTACAAATGTGAAATATAATATTTACTCACCATTTAAACGTATAATTGTAGGTAAAAAACAATAAACAATTTTTAAATATGCGCAACTTAACTATTCGACTCTAGGCTACAGAAATGCAAAAACAATAATAAAAAAATACCTAAAAGGTTCTAAACTAACCTATTTAGTCACAGTATGTTTAACTGTATTCAACATTTAACAGTCAAATGTAAAACAACGTTGTTGTCTGCAAAAATATTAGGCTAGAGTCGAATAGTAAAGTTGTTATATCCCCGCATTTACAAACTATTTTCTAACACTATTTTCTATTCTCAAACTACTTTCTATAGAATGAGGATTAATCGGGAATGTCCAAATAACTATTTATAACTACTCCATAACATATAAGGAAGGAAGTTTCCAGTTTTTGTTGATATTAGATAAGGGTTATTGCAAACGCGTAACTTACTGTTAAATGTTGAATATAGGTAAACATACTGTGACTAAATAGGTTAGGTTAGAAAATTTTAGGTATTTTTGAAATTATTATTTGTATTTCTACCCGATTAATCCTCATTCTATAGAAAATAGTTAGCGGGGATATAACAGAAAAGACCCTTATTATCAATCCTACACCTTTATTATAAAGAAAATACAACACGATTATGTGTATAGAAGGTTCCAACGGTGTTGGCGTGCGGAGCACGCATGGTTTTCCCCTAGTAGAATATAAGCAGATAAGAAGTTAGGTTAAACATGTATGCCGGCCAATAGAAAACAAGACCACTTGGCCGCACTGTATCTATCTAGTCACTGTAACGAGTAGGAACACAAATTCGGCGAGCACATGCTTCCACAATAACGTGGATTTTTCGTCGTAAATTATCAAAAATTATTGAAATTACTTTTATTTGAAAAATAATTAAACTTCGAATGTGGCGATCGTTTTACGTTTTGTTGAATAAGAAAAAAACATCGCAAACTTTGATTTTTAGTTAAGTAAAAGAAACAATATAAAAAAACTAAATGGTGTCCATATTTGGACTGTAATAACCTTTAAAATGACACGTTCAGAATAGTTTTCCGATCATTATTACTCCAGTAATCTTATTATCCGTTTAACATTGCTCTTATGGGAGTTGAAATTCAAGATGGCGGCTGGGTCTGCCAAGCCTTAACTAAATAACTACACATTTTACTAAACATTGCGCGTGTTTTCCCTTAAAATTGAGTTCTATCAAGTACCTTCATTCAATAGTATAAATCGTAATTCCTTAACCATCATTACAAAATTAAAACTGCAGTAGATATTTGAAAACGTCAGGAAATAATATTCAGACGTCTTTAAACGCTTTTGTTGATTTACAGTCTGTCGCATAAATTGTATTGTTTCATTGTTAATCAATTCTTTACCCACACAACTGTTTATACATTTACGATTAATAAAAGATTATTCATATATTTGTGAATTTATGTTTAACAATAATAATTGCAATAACTATTACCAAGTTGTTTCCTGTAAAGTTAATACAGTATATTGCGAAAACAAACTTTTACCGTGATTCGAATGTACCTTGGACGCTGATTCGTTTTCAAACTATGTTAAGCGTAGGCCTATAGTCAATGTTATTCCATACGTTGAAAATTCACACTATTATATGCAAGGTACCTAATCATCAACTCCTGTAAAAGCGAGTGTACGTCCGTCCGTCCAGCCTAAACGTACGTGAGTAACATATAATATAACAGCTGATATCACCCATCAACTGTTCAAAACCTCGCGTTTATTGTACTTTTTGGTTATGTTAACAACTACAATCATTATAATTTCTCGTGAAGTTGATTTTTTAAATACGATTTACAGAACTAATGTAAGCTATAATAATACGTTATAATATTTGCTTTGAGATTATAAACTGTATATAAATACAACCTTTTATCATCGATATATTCGATTATATAAATTTAAAGAAGATACCTATTCGTTTGGTTTCGGAAACATTCGTACATCTTCGTATAACATATTCGATTATTAATTTCTTCACTATAATAATAATATTAATAACTTCTAAATCATTTGATCTATCAATCTATATATATAAAATTCAATGTATGTCCGTCTGTTTGTACGTTTGTCTGTTTGTATGTTTGTCCTTTATGCGTTACCAAACCGTCCATCCGATTGCTTTGAAATTTTGCATAGTAGTAACACAGGTTAACCCTGGGAAGGTTTTAGGCCATTTACCGAAGTCCTAGGACATTAGGGCTACGCCCCAGTGGCCCTCAAAGTTTCAATGTTAATCTTATGGAAGGTCAATCTTAAGGAAGAAGAAGAAAGATTTCTTTTGATTTTATCAGGGTCACAAAAAACAGATGTTCGTATGAAAAGCTTAAAACAGCTGATTTTGATCAACAACTGATTTGGATCAAAAACTGAATATAATTTTAGGTTAGGCCTACAATGAACTAAAACACCAATTATTGGGCTAATTATTTAAGATATATAAAAGCCAAATACCACTGACTGACTAAACACTTAAAAAGAATACAATTACGTTAAAAAAACTGAAAATACCAACCACCACGGGCAACGCCGTACGGGTCAGCTAGTATAAAATAAAAAGCAATTAAAAGATAATATTTCTATTTTTCTTTAAATATATAATAACGTATATAAATACAAAATTTTAATAAATAGGCCCACAGTAATTGTACACATTTACCGAGTTAAAAATCCCCGTCAGCATAGTTAGGTAGGCCTAGATAAAGTCTGTTTTTTTTAAAATAGCATTTTTGACATGATGTATTTCTAATGTGTTAATCTAATTAATCTGCCTGTGATTTTTCACGGGGGCTTACTAGTAGAAGAATAAAAGAAACATTTTGACACTATGTTAATTTTGTATAATAACTAGCTGTCCTGCGACTTTGTCCGCGTGCAATAACGGCCGAAAGTATCCTAAAACAAAATCATCTCTTTTTTAACCCCATAGATAGAGCATCGGAGAAAAAAAAATGTAAAATATGAAACCTGTAGAGAATTATATTTCCAATCGCCTAGGTGTATTCGGGTTCCCCTAAACCTACCGTTGACAAGCTGTAGCTGTTTAAAAAGTCGGTAAACCAAAAGATTAAGGCTCGGATTCCTAAATTCAAAACGGCGAAGCTGGCTTCAATGTTCAAAACCAATTTCAATGTTAAAATAACCTAACCATGCCTTCACTTTTAAGCATATTTTGGTGTTATTTTCGTCAAAAAACGAAAGCTGTATTTTTTTTTAAAGTTAAACAGATTGTGGGTGCTTATTGCTAAGGCTTTTTGCAATATCCCTTTTTGCAACTGAGTAAAAAATGACTAAATTTTGCTATTTATATCATACGTTTATGAAAACAATAAAACGGTTTAAAAAAATTAATTCTGCAATCACCATTCGCATATGGCAGTACTTCAAAATGAATCCAAATTTTTATATTTATTCCACGAATTAACGATAAAAAATGACTTATTCTGTCGCATTGCTCTTATAGGAATCAGATTCAATATGGTACCCCCCCCCCCCACCTTAAGAAAATCGCACCCTTTCTGTGCTATAACACCTAAACTATACCAATGAATACAGAATATATTCATTGACTATACAACCCAGAGCATCGGCTCACTGGTCATTTGAAAGAACTCGTCGAGTTGAATCCAATGAGTATTTCAAATTGAATATAGGCGCTAACAATGTAAAGTTATAAGGAGAAACCTGCCCAAAAGAGGACAAAATGTGGATTTCTTCTAAACTTTCCCGAAGAATCCCAGATTCATTCGTTCAGCTGATGCCGTCCCAAACAGACAGACACGATTTTATTAGCGAATTTCCATAGGAAAAATGAGCTGTTGCAGAGGCACTTATGGTAAGACCAAAGGTCGGGAGTAATAAATGAGCACCGATCATGGTCCCCAGAACACGTTTTGGGATGTCATTAAAAATCATATATATATTATATATATATATATATATATATATGTGTGTTCGCACTCTAGCACTTCAAGTCCCATTTGGTCCAAATTTGGTACACATGTCGGTTGTCTACGTCGCTCGGACGAGTTCGTTAGCCCAAAAAATCCTTAATAATAATCAATATTACCTTAATTTGGTACGTCAACTAATCCTTCCTTCTTCACACTTCTTATTTTACGACCGCAGTTTCGGGCATTCGCCCATCCTCAGGTAAACACTTAACAACATAAAAACATTAATAAAAACATATATTTAGCTCCGAGTGGAGATCGTTAAAATTTATTAAAAGTTCATTTACGCATCTGACGTGCACGTCATGGAGGTTAGTCACTAACTGAGTACCAAATTAAGGTAATATTGATTATTATTAATTAACATACTAAACCGTAGGCCAAACCATGGAATTTAAATTTAAAAAAATCCAACTACCGGAAGCACATTTTTTGATCGGAAGTAACTATTTTTCGAGATTTTTCCTACGAGAATTAATTATTTTTAGCATTTTTCTAAAAATATAAACGTAGGATTTTATTGTGCACATTTTGTTTTTTTACGCGACCTTATAGCTCGCTTGGTTCCCCCAAAATCGATCAAAACGTAAAATACCACAGAAGTACCCGGTTCAAAGCCATGTGGTGGATTCTACCGCGGGGTTGGCGTGCGAAGCACGCAATGCATTGTGTATTGAAGATACTCGCAATATTCGGGATGGCGTGCGAAGCACGCAATGCTTGGTGTGTTGGAGATACTTTCAATACGGGGGTTGGCGTGCGAAGCACGCAATTCATTGTGTATTGAAAATACTCCCAATATTTGGAATGGCGTGTGAAACATTTTGCAGCTATTCAGCACCGTCGTGAATAGACCTATTTCCTAAATTGTCGGTTGAAACCCTAAAACATAGGCCTGTAAACTTAATTTTGGTAATTTTCTCAACTCACGTCAGCGGTTCAGCTGCGTGGTCGAATTATTATACGTATAGGTACAGTATTTATCAACGTACCAAGATTATTGGAACCAACTGTGTACCGTGAATGAATTGACACTCAAAGATTCAATAGAAAATAATTCGACTACGCAACTGAACCGCTGACGAGAGTTGAGCGAATTTCCAAAATTTAGTTTAGGGTTTAAACCGACCATTTGGGAAATTGGTCTACCCGGGAAGTCGTTACACCACAAAACGTGTTCTGGGGACCATGATCGGTGCTCATTTATTACTCCCGAACTTAGGTCGCACCATAAGGGTCACTGCCACCTCATATTTCGCTAATAACGTAAACCACACGCAATTGTCCGGTTTCAACACAGGCACCGCGATAGCAGCTTAGAATATCAATGATTTAATACAAAAGTAGGCCGATTAATTAGTCACCATTTTAGCGGGTAAACCCGTTACCCGAAGTGGGAAAGACGCGTGTAACACATGTGGGAAACACATGGAGAAGAATGTGTGCCTATGACGGATACTTCCTGTTGAAGAAATCATAGCTTCGCGCCTGAGTCATACGCGGAGTCCAACTGTCTGATCACCGGCCGACTGGCTAAAGTATAAAGGTCGTGTGACACCAATAATGATTGTTGAAATAGTTTCCTTGATTCAGTGTGTCACAGCATAGAAGTTAGTTATTTTACCGGATTATGCAATTTTACAGTTGATAAAATTACATAACAATTGTTAAAAACAATTTTAGAAGCCCTTCCTATAAAAACGTTTCTCCATTCAGGCTCTTACAATTAACTAGAGGGCTCCGCCCCCTGCTCGCTTCGCTCACCAACCCCCGCGGTGACCCACGTCGAAGCAAATAGAAAAAGGTTATTTTATATAAACAAGCCCTACTATTAAATTCTAATATGCCTAAAGAAATAAATGTTAAAATTTTCAGCTCACTAACTTAAAGGAAAATATATATAACAATTCATTTTTATTGTTTTAAGGGTTGTTATTACATTTTCACCCCTTAGCAGCACGCTATTAAATGCAAATCTAGTTTACTTTTTCTATGTATCTTTTAAGAAATAAATGTACACAATTTCAGCACTCTAGCTTTAAGGAAAGTATAACAATTAATATTAATTGTTGTGGGGGTTATTTCAATTCTTAAATCGAAATTAATTCTAGTAGCCTATGTTACTGAAGGATAGTGTAGCTTTTTATTAGTAAAGCAATTTTTTCAATTGGTTCAGTAGTTTCAGAGATTACCCTCTACATGCAAAGAAATAAACAAACAAATTTTACCTCTTTATAATATTACTAGGGGAAACCCCTGCGTGCTCCGCACGCCAACCCCGTTGGAATCTTCTATTCACATAATCATGTTGTTTTCTTTATAATAAAAGTGCACTATTAATAATAACCCCAAAGCTAAGACGGTAAATATTGTTAAATGTTCAAATCAAATTATTTGGTATAATTTATAACATCAGTTATAATGAAGGTCAAAAGAACCATTAAGGCTCAGGTCTACACTTTAATAAAAACCTAACCTAAAATTTAGAAATACAACATTTAAAATTAGCTATTAATGGAAATATTACAGCAAACAGCTGTTATCTGTCATTTAATTCAATTGGTTGCTGTGGTAATAAATTTAAATACATGTGCTGATTTATTAGTCTAGGCCTAACGTAAGAATTTTTTCCGACTAAATTTACAAATATTGAAATAAAAAAATGTTTTTATCTGTTACTCAGGGATAGTGTAGCTTTTTATTAGTAAAACTATTTTTTCAATCTGTTCAGTAGTTCCACAGATTACCTCCTACATACAAACAAAAAAACAAACTTTACTTCTTTATAATATTAGTAGGGCCTATAGATTAATAATAACACCAAAGATAAGATGGTAAATAATGTTAAATGTTCAAATCAAATTATTCCGTATATTTTATAACAGCAGTTATAATAAAGGTTAAAAGAACCAGCAAGGCTCAGGTCTACACTTTAGTAAAAATCTAACCTTAGTTAGAAATACAAATAATTGCTTCAAAGTTTGAAGTCAGCTGTTAATGGAAATATTTTATTCAATTTGTTGCTATGGTAATAAATGTAAATACATGTGATGATTCATCAGTCTAAGCCTAACCTAAGATTTTTTCCCGACTAAATTTACAATAATATTGAAATAAAAGTCATTTTTTTATCAAAATAAATTATAGCCTATGTTACTCAGGGATAGTGTAGCTTTTTATTAGTAAAACAATTTTTTCAATCGGTTCAGTACTTCCAGAGATTACCCTCTACATACAAACAAACAAATTTTACCTCTTTATAATAAGTATAGATAACTACTTCTAAACATGCCATCTGTAAACAGGGTGCCCAGCTTCGACTGTCCGAAACTTTACGGAGTTGTCAGCTAAAAACAAGCAAATAATACAATACAACATGTGTCCTATCTCGTTCTGTTTTCTGTCTGTCCGTCTGTATGTGATTTTTACAAATACCTTAATATCTCAAAAACGGTTTAAGATATAATCATAAAACAGAGTATAAATTAATAAATTTGTGTTTCTTACCGTCATCGTTATCCAATTCTTTCTTTAAGAAACGTGCTACAGCTGTTTCGCGATTAATCGCATTTTCAAACACTGTACACGAAACACATTAAAATATAAAACACACAGTTCACACAAGATAATTCTACGCCCATTGGGACGTCGTCAAAAATAAAATAGCACACAAAAATACACAAAACGTCCGACATGTTAAAAACTTGTTGGCCAACAGAATACATTACAATTAATTATTTTAAATGTTGGACAGCTGATAATCAGGGTTGCCAACTGCGAAGAACAGGTTATCCTTACAACGACTAATTCCATACAGCCGACTTGATTATTTCTTCATATATTGGGTTTGCTGTAAAATTTACTTGGGAATTTAAAATTTTGGTTGGTTCTTTTCTTAAGCTGTTATAAATTTCTATTTCTTCTAATCTGTCCATATGTTTACCTTTTCTACAGGTGTGTACAATTTCCAGGCTATTGATGTCACTGTATTCAGTATTAACTATGTGGTCGGCGTACAGGGAGTTCGTCGGATATTTATTGAGGGATTTTATATGCTCTTTATATCTTTTCGCAAAGCTGCGAGCTGTTTGGCCTATGTAAAATGATTCGCATTCGCCACACTTAAGTTTGTAAACGCCAGTCTTGTCCAAAGCTGGGATGCTAGGAGCCTTTGTATTATTAACTGAGAGTTGTTTTATGAGACTGTTATTAGGTTTGGATGCTACAGTATAACCTTGTTTACTAAAGGTGCTGTGGGCTATTGTTTCAGCAAGTTTGTTATCCTCTAAAGATACATACTTCTTGTCGATAGGTTTCTTAATCACGTCCAACCTGCTTTTAAGCTTTCGGTGTAATTTATCGATGTAACCATTTTCCTGCGCAATGAATTTAATAGTGTTAAATTCAATGTCATAGTTCTCCTTGTTCAGTGGTGTATTCAAAAGTCTGTGTACCATGTAATTAAAAGCGGCCATTTTATGTGAGTTGGGGTGATTAGAGCTGGAATGTATCACTTGATCAGTATAGGTTGGTTAACGGTATATATTGAAACTGTGGTTTGAGTTTGTTCTTGTAACTGTCAAGTCTAAAAAATTAACGCTTTTATTGTCTTCTATCTCGGAGGTAAACTGTAAGTTAGTGTGCACTGAGTTAAGGTATTTATTAAAAATGTCCATTTGTCTACTGTTGCCTTTGAACAAACACAGAACGTCATCAACATACCTGTGCCAATAGATAAGTTTCGAACGATGTGCGTTTTTGTCCGACAAAACAAAACTATCTTCGAAGTTGTCCAGAAACACTTCAGCTAACATGGGAGATAGAGGGCTACCCATAGCTAGGCCACTGTTCTGTAGGTAATATTTATTATCGAACATAAAATAGTTCTGGCCCAGTACTATTCCCAGTTCTGGAGTAGTCAATGAGCAACAATCATGGTCCCAGAACACGTTATTAAAAATTGTATGTATGTACAGATCGAGGACTTTAGCTGTGCGCGCGGGAATCAGGTACCTGTAGTGGACGGGGAGTGGAGAGGGGCGTCTTTTCAACAAACATTGGGTGACTCGCCGGGCACAATAGCCAGTTGACGCAACCCGGCCAACATCCACTCTATGTTTTATACACGTGTAGTAGGTGCCTGGTCGTGCGCACAGCTAAAGTCCTCGATCTGTACGTGTGAGCGCACTCTAACAGCCACATTTTACGTCCGATTCTGTCCAAATTTGGTACACACGTTGGTTTTCTAAGAGGCTTGGACGAGCCAAAAATCCAACAACCGGAAGCACTTTTTTTCTAGAGGAAGTAATTTTTTTAAAGATTTTTCGTACTAGAATGAAACTTTTTGGCAATTTATGTAACAATACAGGGTGTCCCATAAGTAAAGTGTCAAACTTCGGGGAATGGTTCTATGGGTCAAAATAAGAAAAAAAGTACATATAAACAAAGACCCGAAAACGCTTCGTTTTCTAGTTATCCGCCATTTTGTTTTTTGTACAAAATAATTATTATCTAGAGAACGGTGTGACTGATTGAGTTAAAACTTGGCATGAAGTTTAACCTAACAATGATATATCTCAAGAAAAATAAGCGATTAAATCCAATCATGAGTTTCAAAATGGCGGCTGTTTGAAAATTTGAAACCTGAATTACTCAAAAATCGAACATTTCAACAAAAATGCCAAGGCACCTCTTTTGTAGCCCTTTTGATTCCCTGTCGGATGGTCTCACTATCAAAAGAATCGGATGAAGGATAATAGTTAAGTTATGTGTAATAATTGGTTTGTTCAACCCGGCATCCTATACCAAGGCAGTAAACACTACAATATTGTATGTGCATTTGCTGTCATTATCTTTAACTTAGCTATTATCCTTCATCCGATTGACAGTTGCACCATACGATAGGGAATCAAGAGGGCTACAAAAAAGGTGTCTTGTTTTGTTAAAATGTATGGTTTTTGAGTGATTTTGGTTTGATATTTTCAAACAGCCACCATATTGAAACGAATGATTGGATTTAATAGTTTATTTTTCTTGAGATATATCTTTGTTAGGTTGAACTTCATGCCGAGTTTGAACTCAATTAATCAAAGCATTGTCTTGATATGAATTATTTTGTACGAAAAACAAAATGGCGGATATCTGGAAAACTAAACGTTTTAGGACATACCTTCATATGTTCTTTTTTCTTCCTTTTTGTATGAGGAATCATATACCAAAGTCGTGAAAGGTTTTTTTTTACACCCTGTATATGAGTTTGGACTCTAACCTACATTCTACGTCCGATTCGGTCCAAATTCGGTACACAAGTTCTAAAGTCGCTCGTACAAGTTCGTTGGCCAAACAATCCGGAAGAACGTGTTTGGACCTAAAGTAATTTTTTTGAGATTTTTCGTGCTGGAGTGAAACGTTTTTGGGGTTTTATCTAACAGAATTAATAAATGATATTATTATGTACATTTTGTTCTTTCACACGGCCACATAGCTCGCCTAGTCACCGTAAAATCGATCAAAACGTAAAATAGCATAAACGTAGGCCTACCCTCTAAAACTCCTTTTGAGGCCGGTTCTCATCCCGGCACGATTCGAATTCACGGCGCGAATCTGTCCGCTGCGAGCTAAGCCAGGCAGTACATATATCGAGAGCGCAAGGTCAGTGCGTGAGCCAGGGCTGGTGGTTGAGCTGCCAACAAATTCTACCGATATATTTCCTACACGTTGGCCTTCGTGAGTAGATTAATTTCCCATATTTGGTTGAACACAGAAACATATAAACTAGATTTTGAAAATTCGCTCTACACACGTCAGCGGTTCAGCTGCGCGGTCGAATTATTAATCTATAAATGTTACGCGAACGGTGTAAAAGCTAGTATAGTACAAGTACTTGTCTACTGTGCAATTTATTTACATAAGCATTCATTAATTTTCTTACCAATCACGAATAATGATGTTACGAAGCTGGAACAATAAAACGAGTTACCCGTAGTAAGTAATATTACGCCGCGCCGTCAGGAGAAGTTACGCAAGACACCTGTGTATACTAAAAATGTAAATTGTGTGCTTTAAACCACACGGGAGAAGTGTAAACTTTTTAACACAACTTACGACATGAGGAAGCACAATGTCAATTTTTAACGCAACTTACGAAATGAGGA
>JAGFPH010002557.1:2650-29958 GCA_018207615.1 Philaenus spumarius | reverse complement strand
GGAAGCACAATATCCATTTTTAACGCAACTTACGAAATGAGGAAGCATAATGTCCATTTTTAACTCAACTTACGAAATGAGGAAGCACAATGCCCATTTTAACACAACTTACGAAATGAGGAAGCACAATGTCAATTTTTAACACAACTTATGAAATGAGGAAGCATAATGCCCATTTTTAATACAACCAATGAAATGAGGAAGCACAATGTCCATTTTTAACACAACTTACGAAATGAGGAAGCACAATGTCAATTTTTAACACAACTTACGAAATGAGGAAGCACAATGTCAATTTTTAACACAACTTACGAAATGAGGAAGCATAATGTCCATTTTTAATACAACCTATGAAATGAGGAAGCACAATGTCCATTTTTAATACAACTTACGAAATGAGGAAGCACAATGTTCATTTTTAATACAACTTACGAAATTAGAAAGAATAATGTCCATTTTTAATACAACTTACGAAATGAGGTAGCACAATGTCCATTTTTAACACAACTTACGAAATGAGGAAGCACAATGTCCATTTTAATACAACTTTCGAATGAGGAAGCACAATATCTACTTCAGAGGTATTACCAATTAAACTATACATTCTGTTAACGTTAACGGGTTAAGCCTATGATGTAGGACAATGAACACTTTATACCCAACTTATATATTATACTAAATTAGCAATGCGATTGTGAAATAACCGGCTAAGGAGAGTCTATGTTGATGGACTCTGATGGTTCGAATCTCGGCAAGACCAAAACTTTTTCAAGCTGACGGAATAGAACGTTTCATAAAATGCTTGAGAAAATGCGTGACGGTAAAATTCGATTCACTGTCAGCAAACATAATGCCGAGGTGCGCCTATAAAAAGCTACACCTCAAAAAGTGCGCATGCGCGTTTGGAAAGCCATGCAACTAAACTCAACTTGTTCATAATATGAAGCTACAAAGCGAGTTCTCGTGTAGAAGAAAAGGATCCAATTATTACGAGGTTAAGGGGAGGTATTCAACCTTCATAACTACATAAGTAGCTTTGAGAAAATATAACACTTTAAATTTAATTCATAACTTATTTAACTCAGGAAATATTATCTTTTCAAAGTCATCGGACTGCGCATGCGAACGTAAATAAACACGATTGCCGGACTCCGCTTTTCCTACAACTTAACATCACTTAATAAAATACACGTACAACAAAACGGGAACACAATTTTCACTCTATAAAATACTAAGGGAAACAGGAAACCCCCATTTTCGTAGTCGTTTTTACTTACCCTTTCTTGAAAATGGTAGAAGGCCCCCATACACTTCAAACATTTTGACGGTAGGTTTGAAATGTATGGCTGATAGTTTAAGCAAACGTTTGAAGCGAATCGGTCGGACCGAAAAAGTTTGCGCAAATGTTTATGCTCGACAACAAGGTTTGAAGCGTATGGTAGTGTTTGCGCAAACATTGAAGGGTATCTCTGAGATCTCTCCTAGTATTTATTCGGTGTGATTTTCTTCTGTTAAATTAAAATGAAAGTCAAATTATTATATTTGAACGCCACATAAATCATTTTACGGTAATTGATATATCATTATATTTACTTATATTCATCCAGTTTAACTCTTAACTTAATGTTGAAAATGTATAATACATTTGATTTGTATTGCCTAATCTTCCTCCAGTAAATATTAACAACAATATTTAAGAAGGTATTGAGCCCCTAGTTATAAGTAAAACAGCAGATTTATATCAAAAGCTTAACACTTTGACAAGATCTTCTGTGTTTTAATTTACTGTATACGTTGGTTTAACCGTTAAATATATATCAAAACAGTTTGCAATAATGTGAAATGTACTCATAGATGTTAAATACATCTCAAACCTTAAACAAATAAAAGAGCACTGTGGCGACAAAATCACACAGATTTAAATAAAAACCCGAACCACAAAACAAGAAACAAAAACAATAACTAAACAACTAAATTGTAAGTTATGTTTACTACGCTACCCTTATGTACATTTCGATGACATGGTCATCATCATCAGAGGGTAGTAGTGTTAAATCCACAACAATTACAATTTAGTACAATTTAGTTGTTTAGTTATTGTTTTTGTTCTTTGTTTTGTGGTTCGGGTTTTTATTTAAATCAGTGTGATCTCAAACCTTATTTATAATTCTTATGTTAGTTCGGCAGTTTTGAGTAACAAACGGGAGGAAAACGGAATTTTTAGCGTTTATCGGTGCATAGCTAATAATTTACGTACGCCTAAATGGGATGCATAGATCGATTTGGGCGAAACTCACTGTGCGTTTTTGGAACATGGAACTCGTTTGGTACAAAATCGTTTTGTTTTTATTGCATACTAGCTGACCCGTACGGCGTTGCCCGTGGTTGTTGGTATTTTCATTATTTTTAACGTAATTAAATTGTATTATTTTTAAGTGAGTGGTATTTGGCTTTTATATATATAGATCTTAAATAATAAAAGCACTATTGTCATAATAATAAAAGATCTGAAATTATGATTTTAGTAACTTTGATCCCCCCCAAACCCCCCTAAAATTTCGAAATTTTTCATACCCTTTCTTAGTGAGCACCTATGGCCTTAGAGGAAGCTACATACCAAATTTCATTCCAATCCGTTCGGTAGTTTTGAAGAAATCGTGATTTAATAACTTTGATCCCCAAACCCCCCTAAAATTTCGAAATTTTTCAAACTCTTTCTTGGTGATCACCTATGACCCTAGAGGAAGCTACATACCAAATTTAATTCCAATCCATTCGGTAGTTTTGAAGAAATCGTGATTTAATAACTTTGATCCCCCCAAACCCCCCTAAAATTTCGAATTTTTTCAAACCCTTTCTTGGTGATCACCTATGACCCTAGAGGAAGCTACATACCAAATTTCATTTAAATCCGTTCGGTAGTTTTGAAGAAGCCATTTTTTAATAACTTTGATCCCCCCCAAACCCCCCCTAAAATTTCGAATTTTTTCAAACCCTTTCTTAGTTAGCACCTATTGCCCTAGAGGAAGCTACATACCAAATTTCATTCCAATCCGTTCGGTAGTTTTTGAGAAATCGTGATGAGTGAGTCAGTGAGTCAGTGAGTCAGTGGGTTTTGGCTTTTATAATACAGATAATGGTAAGGAGAAAATGCTCCGTGATAGTCCTTTTATTTAATCGCATCAACGAGCGAGCGAAGCAGCAGGAACCGGCTAATTTAAAATATAATTTAGCTTGTATAAACAATTTGAGTAACATATTAAGGGTACGTGTGAGCTGCCAAGCTAGACATCTCAAGTTATGTTGGCCACAGTTGCCACAGCCCACAATAGAATATACTAACTCTAATCCTTGTCAATTTATGATAGCATTCTAAATACAGACACAGAATATCTTGCACGGTATTGTTGCGTTGTGAACAACATGCGCGTCAAACAAAGATTGGGTTTAAAATTTTTCTCGGATTTACACATTTGTAATCAACTCCTCTAAAAGCCAGTGTACGTCCGTGCATAGTACGTACATACGTGAGTAACATATTTAATATGAGTTATAGATTAATACGAGTCTGCTATTCATTACGTAGATTAGCCGACCAAATAAACAGACCGGCGGACAAACTTTTACGGAAATGATTATTGATTAGGACAGAGGCACTTGGTTCTACGTTAAGTGGGGCGGGGGGGGTAGGTCCACAAAATCCATAATTTTTACATTTTTTCAATATTTTAACAGGAATCTTTATATATAATACGTGAAGCCGTTTTTTGTAAACACATCTCCTCCCTTATTTCTGGACCAATTTTAATGATTGAGGTTTTAAAAAATTCGTCTCATTTTGTAGTTTTGCAATAAGGTTTTAGATGTCAAAAATTCTTATCCTTAATGGCGTGAGCTAATCTCAAAGGTCAGGTTTTCCCCATAACAATAACATGGGAAATATTTAAAAACCATTTCTATACAAAACAGCTGTTTATAATAAGAAACAAACTAATCCAGCTGATTTCGTGCATGTAAATAACGATGATTACAGTATTCAGAAGGTTATAAAAACATTTTAATACAAAACAGCTGTTTATAATAAGAAACTAACTAATACAGCTGCTTTGTGGAAGTAAATATTGATTTTTATAAGGGAGGAAATGAATTATTTATTCAAATTATAAAATTTACGAACTAATTTGTTTTGAACATTTAACATTATTTACCATCTTAGTTTTGAGGTTATTATTTATAACTTTTTTGTTAGGTTTTTGATTAAGTGAAGACCTGAGCCTTACTGGTTCTTTTAACCTTTATTATTACTGCTGTTATAAAATATAAGAAATAATTTGATTTAAACATTTAACATTATTTACCATCTTAGTTTTGAGGTTATTATTAATCCTACACTTTTATTATAAATAAAACATAACATATGTTTTTAGAAGGTCGCACCGGGGGTTGGCGTGCGGAGCACGCAGGGGTCTCCCCTAGTTTTAAATATTTTCTGAATAAAAAGAAGCTTAAAATATTCTCTGAAAAGTCATCTACATGTTAATGATAGTTTCGTCAAAAGCGGTTTAGCCATTCCGGTTATTAGTCCGGCCGAACAAACAGACAGGCAGACAAAAAATGTATTACATATTTTTTTAGGTTTGGTAATGTATGAATAACCGTATGATCCTAGAAAAAAGCTTACATTAGGAAATCACAGATACTTCAATTTTATTTATATAGATATATATATTATAGATGTACATGTAAATTATGACTATGTCCATACCGATGAAATTTTTGTTAACGGCTAAAATGAAATGAAGTATTTAAATAGATATTGAAGAAAATATTTGTCGCTCTAATATTTAAAATGATTTGTTGTCTTCGTTTTAGATTTAACAGTGGACACTACTGGGTGCTCCGCACGCCAACCCCATTGCAACCTTCTATACACATAATCATGTTGTGTTTTCTTTATAATAAAGGATAGGATTAATAATAACCCCAAAGCTAAGATGGTAAATAATGATAAATTAACAGATTAACATCTGTTTGTAAAACATCTGGATCGTATCTATAACGTATCTATTCGCCTATTTTGTGACTTCAAACGTGGTATATAAAAGAAGTACAGAGTTTACATAGGTGAAAAGAGCTACTTAGCGCATTCTATTCCTGACGTCAAAAACCCCCTAAATGTAGATTTTCATCCAAATCGTTAGAGCCGTTAGCGAGATCCCCGAAATAAATTTAGAAATATCCAAGAATTGCTCATTTAAGATAAGATATAAATAAAAAGTGATAACAAATAGGCCTACAGATTTATAACCGTTATAATTGTACACATTTACTGAGTTAAAAACCCCCTCAGCATATTGTCCGTTTACAGTTTAGTTGATAGCACAGCCTTGCCGCGCTACTATCTGACCTAACTACATCGGCTCCTATTCACTACCACATTGAATTATGAATATCCTTGTCTCAGTCTTTAATTCAAGATAAAAATTTCTTCATTTCAGTAACGTACCTAATGTTTAAGTAAACCTCATTATGAAGTTTAAACTACAAAAAAAAAACTAACATTACATTAGTTTTATTCTAACGTGTATTGCTGTGCGATTTCAATTCTAACAAATTGTTAAAATTGTTTTCTGAAAGCAAAAATATATTCTTCCAAATAAAATAATATATTCTCTAATTAATTACTACAGTAATCTACATCAGAATGTAGGTCATGATAGATAGTACAGCACCATTAATGCTCTGATGTTTTCTGTAAACTAAATAGGCGAAAAGAGCTACTTGGCGCATTTTTGCAGACACAACACCTAGCGCATTCGATTCCTGAAGTCAAAAACCCCAATGTGCAAATTATCGTCCAATCGTTAGGGTAACGGCGAGATCCCCGAAATAAATGTATAAATATACAAGAATTGCTCGTTTAGTAAGGTAATAATAATAAGATAAGTTCTTAAAAATAAGGTTTTTTGAGCGCCCAATTATGGCTACGTTTTAGATAAAGCCGTCTTATCCATGTTAGACTTCAACAGACGGAGCAAACTAAAACGAACCTAAGGTACTTGGTCCAAATCCTTTCAACCTTTAACCTTCGGAACTCTTGATTTTAATGAAACCGTACATCTACATATCTGAAACACCGACATTACGGTTCCACGAATCGGACAACAACAAAGTATAACAAATTATGTTGACCCCGTGAACTGTTAGTTACGTCCTTTGCTAATCTCTTAACGGGGTCGTAAACCTGTCCGTCGGTCCTTAGGACCTCACAAGATTTAGTAAACTCGTGAACTAGTTGGCGCGACGATCTGTAGGCCTAGTTTGTAGACAATGTTCCTGTATGTATTGGCGTTTAGACGTGGTTTATTCAAATCTTCCATCTATTAATAGATCAAGTTATTAAATAACTTTAAAGCTCAGCCGATGTTGTGCTACAATAAATGCTACTATAAGGCCCCCATACACTTCAAACATTTTGCGCAAACATTGGTCCATACACTGTGCAACGGTTTCCTTCAAAATAACTTTCAGTTTATTTAGTAAAATTGTCGGGAGAGGATGTCAGACACGGAAGCTGCTTGTGGCGCAATTATTATTAAAAAAACATATTACGAAAACTATTGAAGTCATTAATAAGAAAATGATTACAAAAATGTATTTAAAAAACTATTAGAAAAATCATTACAACAATTTATTTAAACACTGATTACGAATATTTATTAAAAAACTGTTAAGTACAAAAATGTAGTTACAAAATTATTACGAAAACGTATTAGAAAAACTATTCCTACAGAAATTTCTTTAAAAAATGATAACACAAATTTTACTATTAAAAAAAACTATTACAAAAATAATTACTCAATTATTTAGATTTATGTGAAATATGGATTGTTTTAATTACGCTTGAATTTTGTTCATTATTTTTAATTTTTTTAATAGGAATTTTTATGGAAACGATGATTCATCGGAGGCAATTGGATAAGTTAAGTGGTGGGGGTAGCTGTGACCTGTACATAATGTAAGACATAGATAGAAATATACATAGATCGAAATCCCAAACATCTGTCCACAAAATTCCTGATTTTGTCCATGACTTTTACATTTTTTCGAATTTTTACAGGAGTTTTAAATGTTTTCGGAATAAAAACTAGCCTAAAATAATTTCCGAAAAGTCCTCCACATGTTAATCACAGTTTCGTCAAAATCGGTTCAGCCATTCTCGAGATTAGCCCGGATAAACAGACAGACAAACAAAAAGATGTACACAGCTTAAAGAATAGAAAGTGTTAATTGCTACAAATAGAACTGTGAACAAAAATTGTAAGTCACTTCGAAAACTAATTTTAAAAGCAGGTTAAAGAAAAATAAAACCAAGAAAATACAAAATAAATAAACGGTACCAGAAACTGGCACATACTTTCTCATAAACATATTTAAATTATCAAACAGATTCACTGTGACTTCATAAATGTATTAAAGTAGGAGAGGGGCTACATTCAAGTAGGAGAGGAACTAATAAATATTATTATCTATCTGCTACATAATTAATTTGCTAGGGGTTATTTTGTGAGTAGAACTCCTCCTAGATTTTTTAACCGATTTTGATGTTTTTGGTGTCATTTTACAGAGCTCACTCTGAAGTTGTGCTTCCCTTAAAATGAGCTCAATGTATGTTAAGGGCTTCGCCCCAGTGGCCCTCAAAGTTGCCATGTTAATCTTATGGAAAGTCAATCTTAAGGAAGAAGAAGAAAGATTTCTTTTGATTTTTTCAGGGGCACAAGAAACAGCTGTTCGTATGAAAAGCTTAAAACAGCTGATTTTGATCAACAGCTGATTTTGATCAACAACTGATTTGGATCAAAAACTGAATATAATTTTAGGTTAGGTAAATTTAGGTAAATCAAGCAATAGCGAAGCATTGCCATGTTCACTAGTTACTAGTAAATCGCCGTGAAAAATCACAGGCGGATTAATTAAATACACATCAGAAATACATCATTTATACAAAATACTATTTAAACAACACACTTTATCTAGGGCTACCTAACTATGCTGACGGGGATTTTTAACTCGGTAAATGTGGACTATAAAACTGTAGGAATATTTGTTAAGAATTTGTGTTTATGTATATTATTATATACATTTAAAGAAAGATAAACATTTTATCTTTGAATTGCCTTTTACTTCATATTGATAGATCAAATGATTTAGAAGTTATTAATATTATAGGCTATATTATTGATTGAAGTTGTAAACATAACCCCAAAGTATAATCTACGTTAGTTTTTGTTGGCGTATTACAGATGATGGGTGAAATCAGCTGTTATATTATTAAGTTAAACGAACATTTATTTCTTCTTTAAATATTACTTCACGTACGCTCGTACGTACACTCGCTTTCGTAGGAGTTGATTAGCTGAATGAAAACTACTTCCAGAGATTACCCCCTACATACAAACAAACAGATTTTACCTCTTTATAATATTAGTATAGATATAGATTATTTAGTTTGACGTTTGTGGAATATCTCTATGTCGAACATTTTAAACAAAACAAAATAGGCCAGTCGGTAAAGGTAATTTTAGACCAAAAGTTCCAGTAATTTACAATATGGCTGATTTTTTTTATAAGTACATTCAAGTATGTAGATTAACATAAAAAAAAGTTTAAAAGTCTATCGATTTCCCAAAGTCGAAAAAAAAATCGATTATCATTTTTTTCCCGATTATCCTTAATATTTCGAGCTGGGATGAAGATAGAGAAAAATAAAAAATACCACCGTGTAGGGGAGGTATTTTTCAACAAAAAAGGACATATTTATTTATTTCGTCCGAGCAATGGTTTGTCTGGGAAAAATTCGAAAATGCAGGTATGTATTTTGCAGCAGGGGAAATCACTAAAAGGGGACATCTTATTCATATATGAAGCGTTGGCTCATTCTAAATTGGCCAAATTTTAATATATCGAATTAAAACTTAACGTAGGAGTTAAAATATATATTTTAAACATTTATGCTGAGTCTCAGCTTGTTATCTTGAAAATGACCCGATCTAGGAATCGATTTCGATTATCTATTTTAGGAGTACCGGACCCACGAACTAATTTCAATCTATTCCAGTTTCGTCAATTTTTGGAATATCAACACCAAATTTGTTTTACAAGTTGAGGACACCAGTATAAATATTGTTAGTAAGTATGAACGATTTTTTTCATGTTATTTTTAAAAACGAGGCGCTTGAAAATAGTCTTCTGTTTTACCTACAGTAGAACTCCAATTAATCGGACTCCAACTATCCAGATCGCCAATTATCCGGATCAGATTTGAATAAGAACATAGTCAAACGGATGCACGACTTAGCGGCGGGGAATCGATTTAAGGTAGCAAAACAGCTGACTCTGCCTGGTATGTTCAAAAAATAATGTATTTTACAGTGATTTAGTATTGTTTGTAAATATTACGTAATGTAAACATTGTCATTGGTATTGTTTTTTCATAATAAATACCGTAAATGTTCTCTATTGTGTTTTGTTTACGTTTTCCCCCTAAAAACGGCCTTTTTTTCGAGAAAAATCCAATTATCCGGATTTTTGATTATCCGGATCGGGTCCGGTCCCAATTAATCCGGATAATTGGAGTTCTACTGTATCTCGTTTTAACTATAACACTTTTGGATTCAACGACTCCATTTTCGACATTTTTGAACATATCGATTTAAAATTGGTACAGAAGTTACAAATACAATTGTTTTTTGCTACACTTATTTTAAAAACTATATTTTCAAAAACGACTAACTGCACCTGAACAACTCAAGCGTTTTGATGAAAAATCTAAAAAGGTCTAAAATTATACTTTTTTAATTTACTTGTGCTTTGAAAAGTAAATAATAAAAAAGGCTTATACTCCTTGAACTTGTTTAAATATATATATTTAACTTGTAAAAAAACTTTCAGGTTGATATTTTTAAAATTCTCTAAACTAAAGCCGATTAAAATTAGTTTGTGGGTCCGATACTATTAAAATCGAGAAACCCATTGATGAGTCAAGTGGCTCTAGATCGGGTCATTTTCAAGGTAACAAGCTGAGACTCAGCATAAATGTTTAAAATATATATTTTAACTCCTATGTCAAGTTTCAATTCGATATATTAAAATTTGGCCAATTTGGAATGACCCAACGCTTCATATATGAATAAGATGTCCCCTTTTAGTGATTTCCCCTGCTGCAAAATACATACCTGCATTATCGAATTTTTTCCAGACAAACCATTGCTCGGAGGAAATAAATACATATGACCTTTTTTATTGAAAAATACCTCCCCTACACGGTGGTATTTTTTATGTTTCTCTATCTTCATCATAGCTCGAAATATCAAGGATATTCGGAAAAAAAATGATAATCGATTTTTTTTTCGACTTTGGGAAATCGATAGACTGGTAAACTTTTTTTTATGTTAATGTACATACTTTAAGGTACTTATAAAAAAAAATCATCCATATTGCAAATTACTGGTAGTTTTAACCTATACCGACTGGGCTAAAACTAATTTACAATAATTAAATTCTACTTTGTTTAGTGCATGGTTACAAGGAGTGTTTCTAATATATTGAACTATATTTTATTATAATTCCGAGTAATATTTAGCAGAATCAAACATAACATACGAGCTATCGAATTCCATTTTTACACAATTCTCTAAACACTATAAACTAACCGGACAGGATTAGAGGTTTTAGAAACTTGTCACTGGCTTCGGCGAAGGGATTTCTGAACATAGTTTCTCTATGTTTTTGTGACTCAACCGCAGCTTTACGTTTACAGTTCCTTCTCTGGAGTTTTAGCCTTTCACTTGCACACTTTGAATATTTTAGGCTTTAGAAATTACGTGCTCATTACCGAATTGCCATTGGAAAGATGAGAGCTATCGAAGTGACTCTTATGGTCGAGAGTAGTAAAGGAGAACCGATCATGGTCCCCAGAACACGTTTTCGTGTGTCGTTAAACATTGTATGTATACAGAGTGCCCAGCTTCGGTTGTCCGAAACTTTACGGGGTTATTTGTCAGCTCTAACAAGCAAATAATACAACATGTGTCCTATCTAGCTCTGTTTTCTGTCTGTCCGTCTGTATGTGATTTTTACAAATACGTTAATGTCTCAGAAACCGTTTAAGATATAATCACGAAACTGGGTATGAATATTCATCTAAACTGGGTACATTTTACTTTAAAAATTTGTTTTCCTGCAACAATATGTTTCAAAATGGCGGCATTAAAAACTCTCAATGTTAATTATCTAGAAAACTGTATATTTACTAAAACATTTAAAGACACCAAATATTTAGTCTACTTTAAGACAAATCTAAAGATGTGTGGTTTTAAATAATTGAGTAATAAATAACGGAGAAAACTCAAATTTAGTGGGCGAATGTAGGGCTTTTTATTGCTGTTTCATTAATATGACCACCCGAAGAGCCCTACATTCGACCACTAAATTTGAGTTTTCTCCGTTATTTATGACTAAATTGTTAAAAATGATATACAGTGTGATTGAAAAGTCCCGGAACGGTGTAATATATTTTTTACCATTATAGATAAAGTAATGAGACTTGGTATATCAATAATAGCCATAAAGGTCTACTCTTTTAAGGTATTATCACTATTTTTATCCCTTAAGGGGGACGGCCCACGAGGAGTCAGACAAAATTCTTAAATAGCAGCATAGGTCGCGTTTGGTATCAAATTAAAGGTCTTAGTTAGTAGAACACATTGCCGCAAACCGGACTTCGAAAGGTCCACTCAAACCAAAATGGCGGCCCAAAACGTGTTGAAATAAATTGACATAAAGTTGCTAATATCTCGAAAAGGAAGAATGTTAAGAAAAAATTTCGAGAGACAAAAAATGTTTATATCAAAGTGCTTGACCTAAACAAAGTGCTCCCAAATCAATTTCGTAAATTTTTTTTTTTGATTTTCTAAGATGGAGTAAAAATAAAATTTACGTTTAGGGCCGCCATTTTGGTTAGAGTTACCCTTTCGAAGTCCGGTTTGCGGCAATGTGTTCTACTAATTAAGACCTTTAATTTGATACCAAACTCGACCTATGCTGCTATTTAAGAATGTTGTCTGACTCCTCGTGGGCCGTCCCCCTTAAGGGATAAAACGTGATAATACCTTAAAAGAGTAGACATTTATGGCTATTATTGATATACCAAGTCTCATTACTTTATCTATAATGGTAAAAAATATATTACACCGTTCCGGGACTTTTCAATCACACTGTATAGTTGGATTTGTCTTAAAATAGTCTAAAAATTAGATGTCTTTAGTATAGTTTTCTACATATTTAACATTGAAAATTTTCAACTGCCGCCATTTTGAAACATATTGATGCAGGAAAACAAATTCTTATAGTAAAATTTACGCTAGTTAGATGAATATTGATACCCAGTTTCATGATTAAATCTTAAACCATTTCTGAGATATTAAGGTACATATTTTGTAAAAATCACATGCAGACGGACAGACAGAAAACAGATCGAGATAAGACACATGTTATGTTGTATTATTTGCTTGTTTTTAGCTGACAAATAACCCCGTAAAGTTACGGACATTCGAAGTTGGACATCCTGTATATGTGTTCGCACTTAAGGGGAGTTGAACTGTCCTATGCTACCTACGTTAAATTCATAAAATTTAGGTACCCTTTTCTCAGGATAGGTTAGAGTTAGAGAGCTGAAATCTTTTGTGGTTGTATTTATGTATCTTGTCAACCTACTGTGAACCAATTTTATCATTACGTCAAAAAATTATAATTTATTTTATTACACAATAAAAACACTTAAAAAATATTGAGGTATTTTTAATTTGTATAGGTCATTTTATATTTAAATGAAATAATTGGTTCACTATAGCTTTAGAATATAATAATAATAATAATAATATTATTATTTATTTCTTCACCAAAAAATACAAAATAATAATAATATTGAATGCAATAATAATACAATAAAAATACAAGACAGGTAAATTAACACATACTACACTTAACTTGATAAAAGAACAAAACAATGATTTTCTTTACATTCAGATTAAATTTATGTGAAGAATAGGTAATCCTTAGTCACATGTGCCTGAGTAGGATTTACCATCATAATTCTTTAATCTTATTACTATAGGAAAAAGAAAGACAGAGATCAGCCATAGTGCCATAATCATTCAAAATATATACAAATGCAAAGGATGCCTTGATAATAAAACTAACCTAAAACAAAAATTGGATAAAGAACAGAATTTTACACTTACAAACACACAAACTTATATACACCACCCAATCTACACTCACACATACATAACACATATATTTCAGAACAACATCAACTGGTTCCCACTGCCTCACCTCAAAACTAATTCAATATTTTCCACTGAATTCAGCCATAATTTAACAGATTTAGAAAACTGGGATATATTGTTTCTCTTTTGTACATCTACTGGTAACATGTTAAATATTTTCTCCCCCTTATACAAATATGAATTTTTAACTGCTGTTAATTTAGTTTTTAACAGTTGAAATACTATTTTCCTCCTTCCACAGTTTCGCCTAGAACCACTTTTCCTGTAAAACTCTACTAATACTTTAAAAACATACAAATACCTCAACGGCAGTATGCCCTTTGCTCTAAAGAGTGGCAGAGAAGAATAAGTTCTAGACCTAAATAACATAACTCTTATTAATGTTTTTTAGCACTAATAATGGGTGTAATAGTACTCAAATATGCTCCTCCCCAACAAATTAAACCATACTGCAATCGCGATTGCACTACAGCAAAATACATTTGTCTCATTAATTCTGGTGGGCACAATGATCTAATAAAATATATTTTACGAATAATTGAAATCAATTCACGTTGCAATTTGTTTATGTGATAATTCCATTTCATTCTTTCATCCAGTATTATTCCCAAGTACCTAATAGTATTCAATTGATTAATCTTCGGACATAAAAACCCATCTAAATCTTTATTTTTGCATATTATGTGATGGTATATTACATTTCCTGTCACATATTCCTTGCCTTTTTTTAAATGAAAAAGAATATAATTAGTTTTAGCTTCACTTAACACCATCTCATTTTTTGAAAACCAAAGTCGTAAATGTCTCAAATCCTCAGTAATTTGGCTGAGAAGCACATCTATTGAGTTAGCTTTATAAAGGAATGCTGTATCATCCGCAAAGGCTGCAATTTCTCCATTAAATTTGCTATTACATAAATCATTTACATATATAATAAAAATAACCGCTCCAAGTACAGATCCCTGAGGAACACCATACCTTATCTCTCCCTCACTTCCCAAAACTCCATTTACTCTTACCCTTTGGGTTCTTCCCCCCAGATAACTACTGAACCATTTATTAGGTAGTCCTCTCACGCCAGCAGACCACAATCTGTCTAACAGAATAGAATGGTCCACCGTATCAAATATAGTACTGTAACTTAGTTTGTGTAAAAATTAATCAGGATATCTTTAATAGTTTCTGAGATAAAGGTACATAAAGTTGAAAAAAAAACTAATTTTCGGGAAACAGTCAAAAACTAAAAACTTTGTGTATTATTCAAACTTACATGCATTTAAAATGCTCCTGGACTGTAAAAATCTCCTTCATTGATTGCAATGGTTACGCGGTTAAACTTCAATGGTAAAGAAGGTGAGGTTAAAAAAAAACTTTTCGCTTTAAAAAAGAATATATATACTGTATATATATCTTATTAAAAGAAAGCCAAACATCTCAAGTGGAGACCAGGTAACTAGTCATATCCCGTCAGCTTGGAAGCGAGCTAACCACCGTTTGCTTTACTTCCGCCCTCCAACCCTCAAACCACAGATATGAAAAGTTACCTGGTCTAGCGAGATTCGAACCCGGTATCTTCTGATCATAAAGACTCCGCGTTATCCACTAGGCTATGGCTTGCTGAGAAGAACTGAACGTATTATTCGCTTGTTTTTAGCTGACAAATAACCCCGTAAAGTTTCAGACATTCGAAGTTGTACAGCCTGTCTATGTGTTCGCACTGAACGGCCGCATTTTACGTTCGATTTGGTACGACGTTGGTTTTTAACAACCAAAGCACATTTTTTTAACTGAAGTAACATTTTTTCGACATTTTCCTTACTAGAATGAAATGTCTTTGTTGTTTTATCTGAAAACAATTATTTAGCAGATTATTCTGCACGTTTAGTTTTTTACGACCTTACGCCTTTCTGGTTCTCCCAAAATCGATCTAAACGTAAAATACAGTAAACGTAGTGAGTTTGTCCATTGCGATCGACGAGAAACAGTCCATACTCCGGGCCGCAAGATTGAAAAAGCGAGCGAAACAAAGAAGCCGGGGCTGAAGGCTGAGGTGGAAACAAATTCTACCAATATATTTTGTACGCTCAGGCAGCTATTCAGAGCCCATTGAGTAGACCAATTTCCCAAATAATCGGTTGAAACCCTAAAGCACATAAAATCAATTTTATGAATTCGCTAAACTCACGTCAGCGGTTCGGCTGCATGATCCAACTACTGTAATATGTTCTAGCTGGCCCGATCCGGCTTTACAGGGGTAGATATATCAAATTTAAATGTATATCAACAAGAAAAATATATCAATAAATATATTACACTATGTATTTCTTATGGGGATTTTTAGTAACTTTGACCCCTTCGAACCCCCCTAAAATTTCGAATTTTTTGAAAATCTTTCTTGTCGAGCACCTACGGCCCTAGAGAAAGCTACATACTAAATTTCATTCAAATCCGTTCGGTGGTTTTCGAGATTTCGTGATGAGTCAGTGAGTGGTATTTGGATTATATATGTATAGATATACTATTCTTTTATTGTTATTATTCTATTATAGTACAGTATAGAATTATTTTTGTTTTTAGAAGACGGCAACAAGCTGTGCCGTCTACTGCCGTGTATTTAGTGTTGGTGTGCTGGACTTTGCTAAAATAATCGCTTCAAGCATTATACATTTTAAAATCAATTCGTTTTGTTTCCAGCATGTTCAGAACATGTTTCAAACCCGGTGCGATTGTATTGCATTTACGAGAAGGTTATGACCTCGAGTTTGGGGCCACACTTCGAAACAAGAACCTTATATTCTACAATTACAGTCCGTCCTTGCCATTGGGCACGTGTGATTTTCGAGAACTGGATCAATTGATACTAGGCAGCATTTCTTCTTTTCTGCTCGTGTTGGTAGATTCAAATACATTCGACCTCGTGACTGTGAACTGTACAACTTTTCCTTCTCTTCCTTCTTGATGCTGTTGAAGTAAAAATAAAAATAATTCGATCAAACGGCTGAACCGCTGACGTGAGTTGGCGAATTTCCAAAATAAGTTTATATGTTTATATCTGGGAAATTGGTCTACTCACGAAGGCGCTGATTGGCTGACTCCGTGTACAAAATATATTAATAGAACGTGTTTCACCTCAGCCTCCAGCTTGGCTCACGCGTTGCTTCATTCGGCTCAGGACTGCTTCGTTTCGCTCGCACCGGATACTGGCGTTTTATAGTAATTTTAGCGTATTGTTTATGGTATTTTACATATTGATCGATTTTGGGGGACCCAGAAGGGCATTAAGGTTGTGTAAAAAACTAAAATGTTCAGAATAATCACCTGTATTTATTTTTTCAGTTAAAACTAAAAAAAGTGAAACTATAGTACGAAAATATTTAAAAAAATGTCCTTTCGTTCAAAAAACGTGGCTATGTCAAAGCGTTTAGCTGCAAGAAATTGCACTGTTTAGATAGGGATACAGCGAGAAGCGGTTGCGTTTCCGGTTGCTTTCTCGTTTACTGGAGTAGACCCTAACAGCTCATCTTTCTTTTGGAAATCAACTAATAACATATAGAAGATAGACGAACTTCGAAGCATGTCTTTACATAGCTTCTTGTTAGCCATAGAGGTTATCCCTTGAATTTTATTAGCTGACATTAATCTCCAGAGAAATAATTTTGCGAAGACATTTTGTAAACCCTGGATATATTTCGCTCAACATGCGGAAAAGAAATTCCATTTTTCGGGGTTTAAAGTTCAAAGAAGGTGTAGACTCGCCAAGAGTGAAAAGGTATTTCTGAATTGACCGTAGCTCTTCAAGTGGCAGAGCTACAGACTATTGCCGTTGAGTTTGAGTGCGTTTCATTTTTCCTCTAACAAAATGTAGGGCAGCTTCATAAAGGCTGGAGGGTTACAGACGTAACCCTGACTGTAAATGTGCTACTTTCAGCGCGTGACAATGTACGCGAGTATGTGTTATTTACACAGTTAAATTTCACACATTTAAAATTAACGGATGTATTATGTTATTAGTATTCTTCTAGGGGTAACGGGTAGCATGTTGATGTGATAAAAAACCTAGAAAGCAATCTAAAAACTCGAGTAAGAACTCAAATTCGGCGCGTTCAAGCTTCCATCACAAAGCAGATGTTTTCCACATAAATTATCCAAACTTTTGAAATTACTATTACTTGATAATTAAACTTTGAATATGATGAGCTTTTTACATTATTGATGTTTGATTTATTGAAGAAGAAAACATCGCTAAATTAGATTTTGAGTTAAGCCAAAGGACCAATTTAGATCGAAACATATTTTAAGAAAACTAATTGATATCCACATTCGGACTGTCCTAACTTTTAAAATGGCATATTCGGAATGATTTTCCGATCATTATTGAACCAGTAAACTTGTTACGCGCTAAACACGTCCACTGCTAAGGACGCACATGTGAGCATGACACTGAACACTATGAGAAGCGGCCGACGCACAGTGCATTGCACGCCAACCCTCGTATTGGGTGTATTTTCAATATAATGCATTGCGTGCTTCGCACGTCAACCCCCCGTATTGAAAGTATTTTCAATACACAATGCATTACGTGCATTCCACGCCAATCTCCGTATTGAGAGTATTTTCAATACACAGTGCATTGCGTGCTTCGCACGCCAATCCCTGTATCGATCGTATTTTCAATACACTAAACATTGCGTGCTTCACACGCCAATCCCCTTATTGAGAGTATTTTCAATACACAATGCATGCGTGCTTCGCACGCCAACCCCCGTATTGGGTGTATCTATATAATAAAAATGAATTGCTGTTTCTTTGAAATCGCATCAATTGAGAACTGCTGGACCAATTTGGCAATTTTTTGTTTTAAAATGTTCGTAATAGTCCGAACTAGGTTTTTATATAAAGACAAATTTGAAAAGTTTCCCGAAAAAGTTTCAAATTTGGAAAAAACTAAACAGCCTCTTTTGTATGGTCTCAAGACCATAGCGCTCAAAAACAGCTGTTCGTATAAAATGCTTAGTAACACATGTTTGTTTACATTCATTACCATAGCAACTTTAGCAAATTTATAATCAGTTTATTATTCTTCAAAACCAATAGCTTTTTAGATTAGATTGACAAATTAAAAGCAAACACAAACAAAAATCAATAAAACATGCTTATATAGGCCTACTATATTATAATTCAATTTAAACATCGGTTGTTACATATTATTATAAATAAAACAACTGTTATGGATCAAAAACTGAACATAATTTTAGGTTAGGCCTACAATGAACCAAAACACTTTTATTTGCAACCAATTTCTCTAATTTATAATCGGGTTATTATTCTTCAAAAACCAAAACAGCTTTTTTAGGTTAGATTGCCAAACAACACAAACAAAAATCAACGAAAAATGCTTACTGTATTATAATTCAATTCAAACATCGGTTGTTACATATCTATTTACTTACATATATGCTGTTTAAAATATTGTTTATATAAATTGTTTATATAAATTGTTGACATAAACACCATTTGCAATTCAATAACTTAAGTCAAAAGAATGAAATTTGATAACTACCCTTAAAATTAAATAAAGCAATAGCGAAGCATTGCCGGGTCCACTAGTTTTCAATATAATGCATTGCGTGCTTCGCACGTCAACCCCCCGTATTGAAAGTATTTTCAATACACAATGCATTACGTGCATTCCACGCCAACCCCCGTATTGGGAGTATTTTCAATACACTAAACATTGCGTGCTTCGCACGCCAATCCCCTTATTGAGAGTATTTTCAATACACAATGCATGCGTGCTTCGCACGCCAACCCCCGTATTCGGGGTATTTTCAATACACAATGCATTGCTTGCTTCGCACGCCAATTTTAAGCCTACGTGCTATGGAATGTTTAATTTACAATGGAATTTAAGCCTACAATGCTTTAAAATGTTAGTGATTATTACGTAGAAAGGTTCAAAAATAAAAAAATTAGTAATTTCTACTCATTTATGCTATAAATATAAAAAATAAAAGGTCAGCTCCTAGCAAAGGAAATACGAAATTTGCGTAGCAGCGAACGTGTTAACAGTGCTCTTTTGGGAGTTGAAATTCAAGATGCTGGCTGGGTCTAATAATCTTTGACCGATGTATGCGTTTCTGTTTCAGGAAAGAGTTTCAGCATCACAATCACCGTCTCTTCTTGTCCACCTCAGATTGCGACGTACACCAAGGCCATCAAAGTCACCGTCGATGGTCCGAGAGAGCCGAGGTCTAAAACTAGTAAGTCTAACTTTTAACAAATTTGGTTGCTGGTGTATTATCTTCAACTGCTTACAGCTTTATTGCAAAAACGTGTGGGTAGATTTTTAGAATTTTTGTTTGGTTGATTGAGAGAAATGTATAATCATCTGTGGTTGGCTGACAGACTCATTAAGGCTTTGCAGCTCTTCCTCCAAATTCAATTAAACTTGAATTTTTTTGTCGGAGTTGAAAATCTTGCACGCAATGATTTTTACCCATTAAAACCACCTCCGCGTATCATAACAAGTCCACCAGACCGACAAAGGATTTTCTTTTCTAATAATATAGTTCGTCAGATTTAGCAAGACCTCTACGATGAGCTGGCGGGAGGGAAGAATTTAAGAAGTGGGGACGCCGTCCGCTGGAGGGGAAGTGACACCGCGCTTCTTACTATCACTATTGTCGCGACAGCCTTGTGTTGTATTACTTCCAGACCAAAGTGCTACGTTCAGATCTCGGCAATAGACTGAGCCTCTCTGACCCCCCACCACTCGAATTAACTCCGAGTCTACTGCGCATCTCGAGGTCACAGCTCATGCTAGAAATTCTCTACTATAGTTCACTGTGTTAAAAACTCTCCGCTTCATTGAGCCATCAGATCATGTGGCGTCTTTTTGCTGGCGACGGATGTACATCCAGTACGCTTAGCATCTCAGGATTTACATGATTCAGCTATCTTGTCATGTCCAGATGCATACCACCTCATCTCCTCCGTTACCAGGCTAATTCGCAGGTCATGATGCAGGGCTTTATTCCGTACCTTCCACGGAGCGTCGACTACTCCCCGCAGTACAGTACTTTGTTCTGGAATTGTAGGATCATCCGAGCATTTGTGTGTTCTTTGTACAGCTCCGTAAAGCTGGTCGTCCACTAGGTCGCTAGAGAGGCGCGGCGCAGAAAACTACCGCGCTCGAACAAAATTTATTTACGACGAAATAATAATTTTGTTTAGAGTCATATTATTTAAAAACTTTACGAGCTAGAACAACCTAATTGTGTTTATTATTTAGAGCAAACATTTGGCAATATCTAGTTAATATAATTTTTAAATTTCAAAATTAGAAGAAGAATTTTCCAAAGAAAAGAGAAAATTTATTAAAATTTAACATAAAGACTTGGTCCACTAGAAGGGTATAGCGCGGAACGGCAACGTTTTCGAATAAATGAAAAACTGTTGGAGGTCGGTACCGCGCCGCGCCTCTCTACCGACCTGGTGGACGAGGTCTAGGTCGGAATTTGTTGGGTTCGGATAACTTCGACTGTACTCGGCAACATTCGTACCTAACCAACTCTCATATCGGCAGCTGGTCTACAATCACAACAAAGTCTTTCTGCACGTGTCACAATTCAAAGGTAAGTCTATTTTGTAGATTCATTACTAAAAAAATGATTTGCCTCTCTTTCTTACAATTTTACCTACTCGCGTACAATATTTATTCAAAAATAGTATTTCACCTTTTAGAAAATACTATGCCAAATATAAATAAGTAAGGGTTTGTTTCATACAAAATTTAGAAAATGGTATAATTTTGTTGACAAATTTGTAATTTTAGGCAAAATGAAAACTTTTTGCGACAAAGTTGTAGATTATTAGTTGAATTAATACAACAGTGCAAACAATCTGTTGTTCATTTCAAAAACGTAATGCCTTTTTGCATTAATTCCACGAACACACATCATACGTTTTTTTACATCTCTTCTTCTGCTTCAACTGACGCTGCAAGAAAACATTTCTTCGTCCCTGTCTGTGCAAATCCTTGTATCTTTGAATACTGTCAAACCATGACTGAATATCAGGTGACCAGAATGGTGGGCAAGCCATCGCGCCGCGCCGCGCCGCGCCTCCTACCAACCTAGTGGACCAGCTTAGCCCTAGCTTTTATTCCAAAAATATTAAAAATTCATATTCAAAATTTAAAAAATGTATAAATTATGGACAGATTAGGGATTTTGTAGACAAATGTTGGGGATAATGCGTGTCTACTTCGATCTATGCCTTATATACTATGTACAGGTCACAGCTACCCTCACCACCCAACTTAGATCCAAGTGCTTCTGTCCTAATCAATGATCATTTCTTTAAAAATTTCTATAAAAAAATTGAAAAAATGTAAAAATTATGAACAAAATTAGGCTTTATGTAGTTTGCATTGGCTTCGCCATATGTCACCGCAGGGGCAGAGCCCCTTGTTTATAATAATGTATACAGTATAAATGAAACTTTTACAAATAGGAATACAGTTTTATAATCCTTATAATTTGTACCGTACACATTTACCGAGTTAAAAATCTGTCAGCATAGTTAGGTAGGCCTAGATAAAGTCTGTTTTTTTAAATGATATATTTCTGAAGTGTATCTAATTAATCTGCCTGTGATTTTTCACGGGGGCTTACTAGTATCAATATGAGGTACAATCAACTCCTATAAAAGCGAGTGTACGTGAGCAACCATATAATATAACAGCTGATTTCACCCATCATCATAACCCATACAAGCGTAGATTACTTTGAGGTTATGTTTACAACTTCAATCAATAATACTGAATGTGACTTTTTTTAAATAAGAGTTATATAACTAATGCAAGCTATAATGTAATACGTTATAAGATTTGCTTTGAGTTTATACAATGAATTTTAATACTACCATTTAACACCAATATATTCATTTATACAAATTTAAAGAAGAGATAGCAATTCGTCTAGTTTCAAAAACATTCGTACATCATTGTATAACATATTATATTATTAATTTCTAAATCATTAGACATATCAATATGAAATAAAAAGCAATTAAGAGGCAATATTTTTATCGTTATTTTTATATAAAACTAGCTGGCCCGACCCGGCTTTGCACGGATAGACAAATCAAAGTTAAATATTATATCAATAAATATATTACACTATGTATTTCTTATGGGGATTTTTAGTAACTTTGACCCCCTCCCCCCATAACCTTCCCTAAAATTTCGATTTTTTAAAAACTCTTTCTTAGCGAGCACCTAGGGCCCTAGAGGAAGTTACATAATAAAATTCATTCTAATCCGTTCGGTGTTTCTTTTTATTAAGTTTGACCCCCAAACCCCCCTAAAATTTCGAATTTTTTAAAACCATTCCTTAGCGATTACCTAGGGTCCTAGGGGAAGCTACATACCAAATTTCATTCCAATCCGTTCGATGGTTTTATAGAAATAGTGATTTTGTAACTTTGACCCCCCAAACCCCCTAAAATTTCGAATTTTTTAAAACCCTTTCTTAGCGAGTACCTAGGGCCCTAGAGGAAGCTACATACCAAATTTCTTTCCATTCCGTTCGATGGTTTTTTGTAGTAAATTTGACCCCCCAAACCTCCTCTAAAATTTCGAATTTTTTTAAAAAACTTTCTTAGCGAGCATCTATGGCCCTAGAGGCAGCTACATACGAAATTTCATTCGAATCCGTTCGGTAGGTTTTGAGAAATCGTGATTTAGTAACTTTGTCTCCTTAAAAACTCCCCTAAAATTTCGAATCTTCTGAAACCCTTTCTTAGTGCGCGTCTAGAGCCTATAAAGAGTATTAGTGCCAAATTTCATGTTTATAGGCCTCGTGGTTTTGGAGAAACTGTGATGAGTCAATGGTATTTGGCTTTTATAAGTATAGATAATGTATAAATTACATAATTTTAATAAACAGGTTTAATGCTTTATAATTGTACACATTTACCGAGTTAAAAATCACCCTCAGCATAGTTAGATAGGCCTAGATAAAGTTTGTTGTTTTAAAATAGTATTTTTATAAATGATGTATTTCTGATGTGTATCTAATTAATCTGCCTGCGATTTTTCACGGGGGCTTACCAGTTTGTTAGATATTTTTACATCACACTGTTTCCAATTTACCACCGTAACTACTACCACTATCGCGATATATTACTGGGTCAACTCATTCGCATTCAATGTCTCGTAAGCTTTGCAACACCGCCATTATGGAGATCGTTCTAGCGTTGATAATTGCAGTAAAATTCCTCAAAGTGAGTCTAATTGTGTTTGCTTTGCCGATGTATCAAGACGAAGATGTTCGCTTCAATCAAAACTCGCCTCGACCCAAGAGTACTATTCTAACCTCAATACCTTCTTGGTGTGACCCCGCTGAGCATCCGACCGTACCGCGTTGGGAACGAGTGATTTCGTTTTTTTTTAACTGTTCGAAGACTAACGCAACACGAAATCTAGTTTCAAAACGCCGTACTCCGTAAAACCAGTGTTTATGGATTGTTTATCGTCGGGGCCGGATTTAAAGTTTGGACGCTCCTAGGCTAGAGAGTTTTTGCAGGCCCTTTTTCGTACCATTGAAGAGAGTCGGTCGGTCCACGATAAAATCTTTAAGCAAGGTTTTTAGTTCAAAAATGTTGGGGAAGTTGTTGGGCGCGATGTTACGGACCTATACGTACTTTCTTTGCGTTGAGCCCGACAATGTTGGGACCTGTTTCCATTCTGTGCTTACAGCTGCCTTTAGTCAGCTCGCCACGGACGAACAAACTACTCCAGTAACGGATAGTAGGTACCAAGAAACGGACGACGAATACATTGGACAGTTAATTGCTCTTGTGAGTCTGGAACCTTTTATCTGGGACAAAGCGTTACCCGAATAACATGTAAGGGTCACCACCGAGATCGTCATGTCCGAGTTCGTCACATCGACGAAAATCAATGAGCCGTACTAATTAGGGTCGGCCGTCTACCTGCCCCGCCGAGACCAGAACTGAGTTCATAGCTAGACAATATTTACCCCTTTAAAGTCACTTCACATATTTTGCCGATAACAGTATGATTATAATATTTGTATAATTATAATATTTCGTCGTATTATCACTTTATATAATTAGAATAAAAAAAAAAAACTAGAGGACTTACCTAAACTGTTTAATCACAGTAGCCTATGTTGCCGATAACAGTATGATTATAATATTTGTATAATTATAATATTTCGTCGTATTATCACTTTATATAATTAGAATAAAAAAAAAAACTAGAGGACTTACCTAAACTGTTTAATCACAGCATGTTGCCGATAACAGTATGATTATAATATTTGTATGATTATAATATTTGTATAATTATAATATTTCGTCGTATTATCACTTTATATAATTAGAATAAAAAAAAAACTAAAGGACTTACCTAAACTGTTTAGTTACAGTATTTTGCTGTAACTTTTGTTGCTGTATTTTGTACTTTTGTGTGGCTTTATTGTTGTAAACCGTATTAGTAATGTTGATTCTACTAAGAAAGTTTATAATGCTAGTACAGCTCAAAGTTGGCCAAATGTAATCAAATTTGGTATCAAAATTATCTGGAAAATATCATGAAATGAAATATGATATCGTTTTTTCATTTTGACTTAAGACATACTGAATTGCCATTTTATACTAGAGTGTCCTACATTTTCACTCAGGCGGCATTAATAAGGGTCGGTTTTATGACGGTTGAGGCCGACCCTAATTAGTACGGCTCATTGATTTTCGTCGATGTGACGAACTCGGACATGACGATCTCGGAGGACACGCATGTAAGAACTACTACAACAGAATCTTGGACGAAGGTCTGCACCACCTTCAGCACCTGAATAGCCCGTAGGTGGTAGATTCTGCCACTAAATTTGAGTTATGTACGTTATTTTTTACGACCCAATTATTAAAAACCATATATGGTTGGATGTTTCTTAAAATAGTCTAAAAATTTGGGGCCTTTAATGTTTTAGTAAAATTTAGAGTTTGCGCGATATTTAACACTAGCTGACCTGTACGGCGTTGCCCGTGGTGGTTGGTATTTTCAGTCTTTTTAACGTAATTGTATTCTTCTTTTTAAGTGTTCATTCAGTGAGTGGTATTTGGCTTTTATATATGTAGATCTTAAATAATAAAAGCACTATTGTCATAATAATAAAAGATCTGAAATTATGATTTTAGTAACTTTGATCCCCCCAAACCCCTCCTAAAATTTCGAAATTTTTCATACCCTTTCTTAGTGAGCACCTATGGCCCTAGAGGAAGCTACATACCAAATTTCATTCCAATCTGTTCGGTAATTTTGGAGAAATCGTGATTTAGTTATTTTTACCTCCAAACTCCCCTAAAATTTCCATTTTTTTCAAACCCTTTTTTAGTTAGCACCTATGGCCCTAGAGGAAGCTACATACCAAATTTCATTCCAATCCGTTCGATAGTTTTGAAGAAATCGTTTTTTAATAACTTTGATCCTCCCAAAGTTTTTGAGAAATCGTGATGAGTGAGTCAGTGAGTGAGTGAGTGAGTGGTATTTCGCTTTTATATATATAGATTGAAAGTTTTTAACTGCCGCCATTTTGAAACGGGTTGTTGTAGGAAAACAAAATGTTTAAAATAAAATGTACCCTATTTAGATGCATATCGTTTATTTATATTTAGATATATCATGATTATATCTTAAACAGTTTCTGAGATATTTCGTAAAACTCACATACAGATGGACAGACAGAAAACAGTTCGAGGTAGGACGCATGTTATATTGTATTACTTTCTCACTTAACTACAGTATAGAGAAAGTATAGTGATTGCAAAAAAAATTCGATGTTGAGACTTTTGTGAAAATATCCGTTTTTGGTCCTCCTGAGACCAAAAAAGTGTTTTTTTTTACAAAATGTCTGTCTGTATTGTAGCCCTTAATGTGCCCTATCATATGCAAAAAAAAAACGCATCTTTCTAAAAATTCTCGTTTAGCTAATAATAATAACTTATTTTTGGGGTTTATTTTTGATTAAAAAGGGGGTTGTTTTTCAAAATGTGTCAAAACCTTTTTTCATGCATCCATACAGGTTTAATTGACATGTTTAGTGCAAATTTGTTCGAAATCGATCAAATAGTTTTCATTCAGCTAATAATAAGAATATTTATTAGTTACTTTCCTACTTTAATACAATTATGAAGTCACAGTGAATCTGTTTCATAATTTAAATGTGTTTGTAAGAAAGTATGTGCCAGTTTCTGGTACCGTTTATTTTTTTGCTTGTTTTTAGCTTACAAATAAACCCGTAAAGTTTCGGACACCATTTATGTGTATAACATTTTTAATGAGACACCAAAACGTGTTATGGGGACCATGATCGGTGCTCATTGACTACTCCCGACCTTAGGTCTCACCATAAGAGACACTTCAATAGCTCCCTTTCCTATGGAAATTCGCATCCCCAGTTTATCATACGTCAACATACGCCATTTAATTGTTAACCTGTTAAAATCTTCTAATTTCCTTATTATGTAAAATGAACAAACATTATAGTTAGAGCGGGCTATAAATCTTTATTAGGCCGGAACTCATCTCCCTAGTTCAGTAGAGTAGAGGGCGGTTTTTGTTACAACAGTGGTTGTTTTCCAATTAGAGACTGAATGGCCAGAATAGAAACCCATTTGCTCGCTGCACAGAATAACTAATCCACCTGATTAATAGCCTATATCAAGTAATATGCTGTTGCAGGCCATTGTTGAAAATACAACACAATACATTGAGTTGTGTTGTGAAAACTGCTTAATGTACAATTTAGTAAACAAGCTATTAAATCGAGGGAGCAGGTTTATAAGTTTAAAACATAACTTAAATGTTTAAAACATAGAATTTTAGTGTTTAAAACATATAATTTTAATTTTTAAAACACTGAATTTATTTGT
>JAGFPH010002556.1:180476-191401 GCA_018207615.1 Philaenus spumarius | reverse complement strand
CCTCATTTTGTAAATTGTGTCAAAATAGTTTACTTGGTAATACCTCTAAAATGAAGGTTGTGTTTCCTCATTTTGTAAATTGTGTCAAAATAGTTTACTCGGTAATACCTCTGAAATGAAGGTTGTGTTTCCTCATTTTGTAAATTGTGTCAAAATAGTTTACTTGGTAATACCTCTGAAATGAAGGTTGTGTTTCCTCATTTTGTAAATTGTGTCAAAATAGTTTAGGTACTTGGTAATACCTCTGAAATGAAGGTTGTGTTTCCTCAATTTGTAAATTGTGTCAAAATAGTTTACTTGGTAATACCTCTGAAATGAAGGTTGTGTTTCCTCATTTTGTAAATTGTGTAAAAATAGTTTACTTGGTAATACCTCTGAAATGAAGGTTGTGTTTCCTCATTTTGTAAATGGTGTCAAAATAGTTTACTTGGTAATACCTCTCAAATGGACATTGTGCTTCTTCGTTTCGTAAATTGTTTTAAAATATGTACTTGGTAATACCTCTGAAATGGAGGTTGTGCTTCCTCATTTTGTAAATTGTGTCAAAATAGTTTACTTGATAATACCTCTCAAATGGACATTGTGCTTCTTCATTTCGTTAGTTCTTTTAAAATAGTTTACTTGGTAATCCCTCTGAAATGTACATTGTGCTTCTTCGTTTCGTAAGTTGTTTTAAAATAGTTTACTTGGTAATACCTCTGAAATGGAGGTTGTGCTTCTTCGTTTCGTAAGTTGTTTTTAAAATAGTTTACTTGGTAATACCTCTGAAATATAGGTTGTGCTTCTTCGTTTCGTAAATTATTTTACAATAGTTTACTTGGTAATACCTCTCAAATGGACATTGTGCTTCTTCGTTTCGTAAATTGTTTTACAATAGTTTACTTGGTAATACCTCTGAAATGAATATTGTGCTTCCTCATTTTGTAAATTGTGTCAAAATTGTGTATTAGTTTACTTGGTAATACCGATAAAATGGACATTGTGCTTCATCATTTCGTAATACCTCTGAAATGGACACTGTGTTCCTCATTTTTTAAGTTGTGTTAAAATAGTTTACTTGGTAGTGTTAAAATAATCAAATTTCAGATTAAACCAGTATGACCAACGATTTATATTTATTACAGTTTTCACTTTTGTCGGCAGTCCCGCAACTAATTTCTTCTTTTTGTATCGTGAATTTTTTTTAAACTTTATAATAAATACAATAATGTTGTATAAAAGTTTACATTTCTTATATAAGTTGATGAAGTGCTGCCAACCTACCTTGACGAAAAGTTGGAATCTCTTAACCACCCTTGCTGCCTTATTCAATTAGTATCAAACTGTATGAAGTCTAAGTAAGTTTTAAAATACAAAGAAGAATAACCAACCTCACGGCTGAAAATATTTCTGTAATTCGATTTCTGTGTTCTAATTACTTCTGTCAACGTGCACAAATTGTTGAAAGTTGATAACTGTCAATACAGAAGGCGTCTTTTTGTCTGTTAGGCCTTCTTAGTATTGCTTGAAGAATTTAATTAAACTGAGAGTAAATAAACGGTACCAGGAACTGGCACATACTTTCTCATAAACATATTTAAATTATTAAACAGATTCACTGCGACTTTATTATTGTAGTAGGGGTAGGAGAGGTGATTTTAAACTAGTAGATTAACTAATAAATATTATTATTATTAGCTAGAGATAAAACTATTCAATCGATTTCGAACAAATTTGCACCAAACACGTCAATTAGGCCTGTATAGATGCACGAAAAAACGTTTAGAAAAATTTTGAAAAACAACTACCATTATGGCCAAAAACCCCAAAAATCAATTATTATTATTATTAGCTAAACGAGACTTTTTAGAAAGATGCGTTTTTTTCGCATATGGTAGGGTACATTAAAGAATACAAATAAGCCAAATTTGATCAAAATCGTTAGAGCCGTTTTTTTATAAAAAAATAATAACTGTTTTTTGGGTTTTTTTTTGCCAAAATATAGGTTATTTTTCAAATGTTATCAAAACAGTTTTTCGTGCATCTATACAGGCCGACTTGACATGTCTGGTGCAAATTTGTTTGAAATCGATCGAATAGTTTTCGCTCTAGCTCTGTATACATACAGACATACATACATACATACAGACATACATACAGACATTTTGTAAAAACACTTTTTTTGACTCAGGGGGTCTCAAAACGGATATTTTCACAAAAATCCCAACATTGATTTTTTTTGCGATCACTATACTTTCTCTGTACTTTAGTATAGTGAGAAAGTAAGATAAGACGATCATTTTATCATAACCTAACTGGATATACGCATAGGATACACGTTTGCTTATCCATGATAATATATACAGAATGATTCAGAAAGAAACTGAGAAACATTCAGGACGTGTTCTACTAGTGAAAATAAAGAAAAACTTTCATATGTTCGAAAATACTTCATTTTCCAGCTATCCACCATTTTGATTTGCTTTTTTAATACTTAATATCTTTGTATGTAGCAAATATATATGTAATGCAAATTTTTGAACACATTTGATATAAAATTTTTACCCATGTAAAAAAGCAAAACGTTATTTATATATTTTTAAAATGGTGGCTGTTTAAAACTCTTAATGTAAAATATTTCAAAAACCACTAACTTAACAAATTAATTTCATTTTTTAATGAAAAACGATATTGTTGTTTTATTATTTCTGTAAATTAAAATATAACCAAGTTATTCGTCCATAATATCCTATAGTAAATGTTTAGTTCTTTATAAATAAGTCAGTTATCTTTTAAACTACACAGATAATAAAATATCCCTGTGTTTTTCGTCAAAAAAGGATTTTTTAAGTTTTTTTTTTTGAAGTTCGTAATTTTCGAAATATTTTACATTAAAAATTTTAAACTGCCGCCATTTTGAAAATATATGAAAAAAAGTTTTGGTTTTTTGTGCATGGGTAAACAATTTTATACCAAATATAAATATGTACCCCAAATGTTCTTTAAATATATTTCCTACATCCAAAGATATTGAGTATTTTGAAAACAAAAAGCATTTCCGAACATATATATATTTATATGAACTATTTTCTTTACTTCCACTATAAGAACACTTCCTCAAAGTTCCTTTTCTTCCAAAATGACCCTGTATATGACTTTTTCGAGTTTTTCAGGGCCATAAGGTTGGTTTTACTAGGCTAACTCACTTTCTATTGGTCGGACGCAATTTGGACCATTACAAAAATTGTATATTAAACTATTATTCACCCAGAAGTCATACATAAGACTAACTGGTTTACTGATCGTACTCATTTTTTACATTTGACATTGAAAAACTCGAGAAGCTGTCATGATATTTGGGGGGCCAGTAATTTTATTCAACTTACATTAAAATCTTTCAGAATTTTACAGAACAAAAATCATTATTTTTTAAATAAGAAGTTACTATAAGAATTTGATTTTGATAACCAAGTCTTGTTTAAATCTGTTCTTCAATAATATATTTTTGTAATATAGTTTACTTGGTAATACCTCTGAAATGGAGATTGTGCTTCCTCATTTTGTAGATTGGGTCAAAATAGTTTACTTGGTAATACCTCTGAAATGGACATTGCACTTCCTTATTTCGTAAGTTGTTTTAAAATAGTTTACTTGGTAATACCTCTGAAATTTACATTGTGCTTCTTCGTTTCGTAAGTTGTTTTAAAATAGTTTACTTGATAATACCTTTTAAATGGACATTGTGCTTCTACGTTTCGTAAGTTGTTTTAAAATAGTTTACTTGATAATACCTCTCAAATGGACATTGTGCTTCTTCGTTTCGTAAATTGTTTTAAAATAGTTTACTTGATAATACCTCTCAAATGGACATTGTGCTTCTTCGTTTCGTAAGTTGTTTTAAAATAGTTTACTTGATAATACCTCTCAAATGGACATTGTGCTTCTTCGTTACGTAAGTTGTTTTAAAATAGTTTACTTGATAATACCTCTAAAATGGACATTGTGTTTCTTCGTTTCGTAAGTTGTTTTAAAATAGTTTTGTGCATTTAGCATTAGGCGAGGGATTTAACAAAAACTCAAAATGTTTTAAAGAAAGTTTACAAAACACCTTGGAAGACAGTCGAATAACTTGAAAAGTTTTATATTTTTAAATTTTACCTCCTTTCAAACGAAATCTTACACGATAGTATTATGCAATATTAACGTTTTTGGGCCCAACTTTGGGCGCTAAAAATGTGTAGTAAAATATTTGTTTACTGGTGAAACATTAAGGGTCAATACTCTTTATAAATAAAACAAATTTCATTGTGGTCCGGTTAAAATCGGCTGTGATAGACAGACGAGTAGACCCAAAAGTGTTTAAGTTAATAAATAGACCCTAAAAATAAACACCCTTACAAAATAATGTTTGATGTCTTTGGCTTGAAATGTGTAATTAATAGACATTATTACGTCTTTTAAATTGCACGTCTATCTAAATTTTCAATACTTTATGCCCGCCTGCTCGCAAATCGTTTCCCAAGTTTGTTGAAGCCGTTGTTAGGAACGACAATCTTTAATTCACTTTCCTGTATAATTTATTTTCTTTACCACATTTCCACAACTTTTCTCGTACGAATAAACTAAATAAAACTGAAAATATTTCAAAATTACAAAGTTTTATTTGTGCGTTTGACATATCCGTGAAACGTTTAATATTACATGACCACTCTTTCCGTCTTTCACACATGCATTTTGTGTAATTTCTTTTTAATAAAAATTGTAGGACTAATCATAATGTTAACCTATGCAATTACATTAGTTCACTCAAAAAATCCACTTTATATCAAATATTATAAATAATCACTATGTATTCCAACAATTTCTTTAGCAGTGTCAAAATGCCTTTAAATTTTTCACATGAGTAAGCACATTAAAGTTAGTACTTTATAAAATTACAAAAACTATTAGAAATAAAAATAATTAATATGATTTTGAACGTAGTATTTTGGGGTCTTTTTTAGAAGAGGTCGCCATCAATGTAAACATACTGTGACTAAAGACTATAAGTCAGAACTTCAGGCTGTTTTTTGTTTTTAATGCTTGAATACAGGTAAACATACTGAGACTAAAACTGTGCAAGTATTAAACAAACACAAAATAGAGTAGGAGGTGACACAAAATGCACTGTCCTCAAATGAAGCACTTTTAAGTACAGCCCTCAAAAAAAATTAATGGACCACCCCAAACCCACCCTAAAATTTCGAATTTGTTGAAAACCTTTCTTAGCGAGCACCTAGGGCCCTAGTGAAAGCTACATACAAAATTGCATTCCAATCCGTTCGGCGGTTTTTGAGATTTCGTGATGAGTCAGTGAGTGAGTGGTATTTGGATTTTATATATATATATATATATATAGATGATGCGTTGTTTAACAAAATAAAACATTTTTGAACGATTTAAAAGAAGTTAAGTATTCTCACACTTGATCAGACTGTATAATCTACGTGTTTTTTATTATTTTTATTTTTAACTACAAACAATTTTATTTTGAAAACTGGACTCTTTCGGAACGGCAGAGTTAGACTCACACTTATTTAAAAATTTATCGACTCCTATAAAAACGAATTTACGTACGACGTCCGTGAGTAACTAAACAGTAGAGCGCATGCGCAAGTTTGTATTGTTGGATTATTCGTTAACATATAACAGCTGATTCCGTACATCAGCAGTAATACTCCAACAAACTGTGTGCATCGTTTAAAGTTACCTTTACAACTTTTAGATGTACATTGATCCAAAGTAGTTGTTGTCTTGTAGCTGTTCTCATTCGTTCTGTCATGTCTTCTTCCTGGCATGTACGGATAGCACATGCGCAATCTGTCTTGTTCTATTGGTCTGAATTATCGATATTTTAATAGGACCCAACAAATTTAGATTCTATCAGCTTACACATATATATTCCTACTAACGATGCAAACTTGAGTCAATTTCAAAGTGAACGATGATATAGTTAATTGATGCGTATCAAAAGAATTGATCTGTCCGAGATCTTTCACGAGCTCTTATTAGTTGGTAAATACAAGAAAGTGTAGAGGGTAGTACAACATGTTTTGCACTGAAATAAAATAAGTATTGAATGAAATTATTGTTTCATCAAACATCTAGGATCCTTCTTCTGAATCAGGAAGTTTTCAGCGCTATTATCAACTCTTATAAAATCGAGTGTAGTCCGAACGTGCATATATTATATGTGAGTAACATATGATTTCACCTATCATGTGTAATACTTAAAAACCCCCAGTGTAGATTATATTTTGGGGTCATGTTTCAACTTTAATTATTATAATTTCTTATAAAGTTTTTTTTTAAATATTAGTTTTATAACTAATGTATGCTTTAACATGTTATAATATTTGCTCTGAGGTTATAAACTGTATATAAATACAACCTTTTTTCATCAAAATATTCGTTTGAAAAATTTAAAGAAGTTATACTCATTCGTTTAACTTCGGAAACATTCGTACATCTTCGATTATTAATTTCTTCCCTATTAACTTCTAAAACATTTGATCTATCAATATGAAGTAAAAAGCAATTACAAGTTATCTTTCTTTAAATACAGGGTGAACTAAAAGTCTGGAGACAGCTGAATATCTCAAAATGTATGAGTCTTATGAGACAGGAATAAAAGCAGTTATTCACATCCATAAAAGAACCACTTTTTGGTGAGTTTTAAATCTTTTACCCGTCATCATGGAATGAACTTAATTTTTTTTTTTATGGGAAGGTGGTCTTGCGATACATCATTTAGATGTAGAATTTCAAGACAAATCCAACGGTGAAATTCGCACATCCATATCTTTAAACGATTAAAAATAGCGGCCAAAAATTGTGTTTTCCGATTTTGCCCCATTTTTCTGTACACATGACCACGTTCCCATTTAAAAAAATTAAGTTCATTCCAAGATGGCGGATCCAAGATGGAGAACAAAAATTTCAAACTCACCAAAAATTGGTTCCTTTATGGTTGCGAATTGCTTTTATTTCTATCTCGTAAGACTCGTAAATTTTGAGATATTCGGCTGTCTCTAGACTTTTAGATAATCCTACAGTTTTATAATTCATATAATTGTACACATTTACAGAGTTAAATATCCCCGTCAGCGTAGTTAGGTAGGCCTAGATAAAGTCTTTTGTTTTTAAATAGTATTTTGTATAAATGGTGTATTTCTGATGTGTATCTAATTAATCCGCCTGTGCCTTTTCACGGGAGCTAACTAGTTCATGTTATATTTGGTTATTACAGCCAAAATGATTTATGAACTAATTTAACAGTTTTAAACAGTACAAACAACACAATAACAACTAAAACCTGTCCCGTGTGTGAACGATCACGCGGTAACCATATAAAATAGTACGGACCATAAACTCGGCAACGTTTCCATCACGCTTCAGCACGTTCCAGCATTATTGCCATTCGTCAAAACAAATTAACGACTTAGTGGCGTCCAAGCATTCATTATTAAACCAGTCTGTTCCCACAACGATACAATTTCAGCCAAATGAATTGATATTAAACGATTAACCCTAAAAAAGCATGCAACTATACTGTTGCGAGTTTTACACCTATATGTCATCTCTACTAATATTATAAAGAGGTAAAATTTGTTTGTTTGTTTGTTTGCATGTATGGGGTAATCTCTGGAACTACTGAACCGATTGAAAAAATAGTTTTACTACAAAAAGCTACACTATAACTAAGTAGCATAGGCTATCATTCATTTTGATAAAAATATTTTTTATTTTAATTGACCGAGCGAAGCGATGTCTCCGTTTTAGCTCGACATTTCGTCTGTATGTCTCTCTGTCTGTCTCACGATTACGGCCTTGGCTGAACTTGATGATTTTTTGCATGAATTTCAATTTTATTCCTAGGCCGATCGATGTATATATACGGGTTTTTCCACTTTTCATTTTTAACCCGTTAAATAAATTAAAAATGGCAGCCGGACCGTTTCTCTCAGTGTAAGCTTTGTTCCAAAGCCAGTTTGTGGCCTAGCCGTAAGTCGAATTGAAAAACTAATAGCATTTTGCGGGTAGCAAATTTGATTTTTAACAAACTTTTATTCTTGATTTTTTCCTTATCTCTAACGGTAAGCTCACAAAATGGCCAATAACTTCAAATTGTTAAACATCGTTCAAGTTTTTGTATTTTAACCATGTTTTATCCGTTTGTTCTAAAAAAATTCAAAAGTGTTCCAAAGCTTTTTTGTAGATAAAAGGTCATATAATACATATTTAACAGTAAAAAAATGATTGAAGTAAAATGAGCAAAGTTATTAGCTCAAGAAACAAGCATGTTCAGTAACGAAAGGAAAAAGTTCAACTTTAGGCCTACATAAAAAGTAGTAAAAATTTGTTGTAAATTTTTTCATAAAAGTAAAAAAGTTTCGTAATTTAGTTCTAAATAGGACTGTATAAAAATATTTATCGATTTCACATTTCTTATTTTGAAAACACCAGTTTTTATGTTCCTACTACAAGACTGCTAACACAACTAGGCCTATTTTGAATAGTAAGCCTAATTTAGGAATATATCCTTTTCCCAAAAATGACATACTATTATAAGAAAGTGTAGAGAATAAATCAAAGAATTGAACTGTATACTTGTAAATAATTATTTCATAAAAGTATTTGTCTTAGCTTTATTTGAATTACAAAATGAGATGAAACAAATGAAACCTCGCGGCGATAAAGGACATACAAAAAATGACCGTTGGACAGCTTGGGAAGTGTCGTGCATGGGTTGAGATCACTATCACGACGCTTTAACATTTTGTTTTCATTATTTCTAATATTGGAATATGATATGGAAGTGTAAATACATTGTTAAGTTTTAGTTATTTAAGTATGTAAATATTTAATTCTATGTTTTCCCTCAATAACGCGATATTTTTAGCTACCTTACGCATTATTAACCTAAATAAAACACAATGTCCCCTAAAAGAAAATCTTTAGCAGCTAAAAGAAAAAAACGAGAACTAGAAACCCTGGAATCGCGGGAATTGCAAAATAATGTTACAATGGTTAAACCTTGTGCTTACTTCCTTACTGGCACACTATTTTTAACCTAAGCTCAAAACCACATTTGTTATTTCAACGTGCGAGGTCTACTGTTCACAGAAATTCTAGTATGTATTTGTAAATTTAGTCGGAAACAATTCTTAGGTTAGGCCTAGACTGATGGACCAAACATGTATTTACATTTATTACCATAGCAACCAATTGAATAAAATAACAGATAAAACAACTGTTTGCTCTAATATTTCCATTAAAAGCTGATTTCAAACTTTCAAGCAATTATTTGTATCTAACTTTAAGTTTGGTTTTTATTCAAGTGTAGACCTGAGCCTTGCTGGTTCTTTTAACCTTTATAATAACTGCTCTTATAAAAATACGAAATAATTTAATTTGAACATTTAACATCTTAGCTTTGGAGTTATTATTAATTCTACACCTTTATTATAAAGAAAACATAATAACACGATTATGTGCATATAAGGTTTTAACGGGATTGGCGTGCGGAGCACGCAGGGGTTTCCCCTAGTTTAGTATATTATGCCTGTGCCTATTATTTAAAAAATATTAGGTTTATATTCAATCTGTATTAATTGAAATTTATCTATTAGTATGAACAGATTCTGTCCTGTTAGAGTGAAGGTGGGAACAATCTACAGTTGTAGTGTACTATCATCTCTCTACATATATATAAATTAATGTGTCTTTTTCATAGTTCTTTGTATGTTTATTTGTGTGTTTCTTTGTCATTCATAGACTCAAAAACTGTTGTAACGATTTCACTAAAAATTTCACAATTTACATGTATTAGTACCAGGGTTGTTTAGAGATTATTTTCACTAAAATCAAAGATATGGTGTAGCTACCCTTTAATAAAATAAATATAAATTTCACTAACTTCCTACAAGCTATAAAGATAAAACTGTGTTTTGAAATACATACTTTCGGTACCACATCACAATTGAACAATGCAATGAATTACCGTCTAAGGTTCGTCTTTTGACTTCAAATTGTTTATATATAAATATAAAACACATAACACTTACACAAACACAAAAACATTAAACAGTCCTGTCCAGCACGGTGTGAGCTCTATTAAGTCCAGTGAAACACTCTTAATAGAGCACTGCACTTAATAGAGTGCACACCGGTGTGGATAGGACTACTGTATTTAATGTTTTTGTGTTTATGTAAGTGTTATGTGTTATAAAAATATATAAAAATTATCACTATTGATTCACAATTTTAATGTGTGACAAGTGCCTCGAGTGAATGAACAAACCAAGAGGTATCTGATGATAAAGTTGTAAAGACTTCGAAACATGTCATAAACGTAAGCAGAACAAAAACAATTTGAAGTCACAAGACGGACCTTAGAAGGTAATTCCTTGTATTGAAACTGAGTAGTAGTATTTTCATGTGATATAAACACCCATCTGCAATTCAATTACTTAAGTCAAAGTAATGAAATGGGATAACTACAGTTAAAATTAAATAACAATTAAAATGGGATGGACAACCATATAAAATCAAATGCAGCTACATTAAATTCTATATGTTTAACACGTGCTCTACCGCCTTCCTTGATCATAAAATCTTATTTAAACCACAAGATACTTCAACATTTGTTTTTTAATGCACTCACTAAATTTGTTTTGTTAATTTAATCTAAATGTCTATACTTATAAAAGCCAAATACCATTGACTCATTGACTCATCACAGTTTCTCCAAAACCACGAGGCCTACAAACATAAAATTTGGCAGTAATACTCTTTATAGGCTCTAGACGCGCACTAAGAAAGGGTTTCCGAAAATTCGAAATTTTAGGGGGGGTTTTGGGGGGTCAAAGTTACTAAATCACGATTTATAAAACCTACCGAACGGA
>JAGFPH010002556.1:131807-180376 GCA_018207615.1 Philaenus spumarius | reverse complement strand
TTAGCGATCAAGAAAAGTTAAAGTTTGCAGTGCGACAATTAAGGGGTTGTGCATTAGAATGGTGGCAAGTTATGCAAACAGAAAATATAGGGAACACAGGGTTTAAAGAATGTTTTTTAAAAAATTATTGGTCGTTACAGAAGCAAAAATTAATAAGAAATAAAATAGAATATGGGAGGTATAATGATAATAGTAATCTTACGCGAGCAGATTATTTTTGTAAGTTAGTAAACAAGGCTAGAGATTTAGATCCACCGATTCCGGAGGGATATTTAGTGTTTACTATATTCCAGCATTTTAATGACCAGATTAGGTTAGCGGCAATGGGAAAGCATAGCGAGACAGTTAGAGAAGCCATACAATTTCTAAATAGTATAGATATGATGGAGGAAGCGCGTAGGGGAAATAGGCCTACAGGAACGCCGAATAATAATAATAATAACAGGCAAAACCCCCAACCCTATCCGAAACCTAACCTACAATCCTATTCGCAAAACCCAAGAAATACCATACACCCTAATAACCCAAGACCCGGTCCATCAAATCAAAATCCTAATTCAAAGCCGAAACAGGGAAACTAGGAAAGGAGGTTCTGAAAAATAAGCTTCGGAGTTTTAGGGCTGATGATATAACTAAAAATCAAATAAATAAGGTAAATAGAAGGGGCGAAAAAATAATTAAGAGGGAGTTTATTAAAAAACCGGAAAGCACGGTAATTAAAAATGAAACGGCAGTATGTGTACAGAAACCCTTAAGTAATATACACTATAATATTCGCGAGGATTTGTTAGATAATGAAGGGGAGGAAATTATTAACGATAAACCAATAGAGGAAATCCCGGCGATATTAGTGGAAATTGGTCATTTACAGGCTATTATGGAAATAGACACTGGATCTGAAATAACAGTTATGCAACAGGATTATTACGAGCAGCTGAAAGCGGAAGGAATACCAATAATGGAACTTCCAGTAGCAAACGTAGAAATAATTGGAGCGCTTAAAGGTAAAGTTCAAAAAGTACACCGCCAAATTATGTTAAAATATAAAGTTCAAAACAAAGAAATGGATTTAAAATTATTAATAGTGAAAGGGTTAAAATCCAGGATACTTATAGGGTGTGATGCATTGTATGAAATGCAGGCGAAAATAAATATGGAGAAAAGATTTATAAGGTGGTCATACGAAGGAATAATATATGAGTTACCATTTATAAATAAACAAACGGCAATAAGTCAAATTAAAGGGAAGTGTTTAAAATTAAGGTGTGAAAATCAAATAAATAAGCAGGTTAAAAAATCAATTAAATTAAATGATAAAAGTAAAGGGAACCTTATCAATAATAAACAAGCAATTAACGTAACCAAAAGTGTAGAGAACGCAAAGGGGTTAATTAGCTTAAACGGATTAAATCAAGTAGCGGGAGAAACAAAAGCGGGAAGTAAAATGGCGCAGCAAGACGGGAAAACAACAGGATGTAGGGTTAAAACGTTAGGAGGCGTAGAAGGGTTGAAGAATGAGAGAAATTCACTTCAATGGAGATTTAAGGAAAAGGAAAGAAAGAGGTTCATCGCCAAAGGGTTCACAAAGGAAACCAGGGATGAAGAGGCGCGTAAGAATAAAAATAAAATAAAATTTGATATAAGGGGGAATAGTTATAACGTTGTTAACCGTAATCCAAAAATAAGTTGTAGTCAAAGCATAGTCCAAACAAAAACTTCACTAAAGCACTGTTACACCACGCGAAATAATCCAGTTAATAATAGTATCAAACAAATGTTCAAAAATTATGCAAATCATTCAAACACTGATTATAATGAGATGCGTAAAAACCATAGCGATTTAGGCCGAAGGAACAAGTCAACTAAAGCTCGTTTTAAAAGCAATTCGGATTCTATAAGAAATACTAACGGTAAAAAGGGTGCGTTTGTTAGAAAGCATACGAAGATAAAAGAAAATGTAGGCCTAATCTCGGAGACAGAGTGTCTAGCAAAAATGGAAAGGGAAAGTAATACGAGACAGTACCAAGGCCGAGGTCGAGCGACTACGCAAACACAGCTGATAGGATGTAAACAAATTAAGCTAGGCGATTCGCAATGTCATGCTACGATACTGAATACAACGCAAGAGGGGATTTTACAGAAGTTAATTGAGAAATATAAGTCGATATTTTCAGAACGGCCTGGCTTATCAAAATTATATGAACATGAGTTAAAGTTGGAAAAAACTGAAACTTTTGTAAATAGAAATTACCCCATCCCAATGAATTATAGAAAAAAAGTTAGGGAGGAACTGGACCAGATGCTGGAAAACCATATTATAGAGCGATCTAGGACACCTTATATAAACCCAATGGTGACTGTTGTGAAGCCGGACGGATCGATACGATTGTGTATGGATGCCAGGAAACTAAACAAAATTATAACTCCAGATTTTGAAAGTGCACCGCCTATAGATGATATCTTAAGGAAAGGACGGCGGAAAAAATACATAAGTAAAATTGATTTAACTTCGAGTTTCTGGCAAATACCGCTCAAACCAGAATCAAGAAAATACACAGGATTTTTGTTTGATAACAAAGTTTATAATTTTAAAGTGGTACCGTACGGCCTTCAGAACTCTTTATCTGCCTTGATAAGAACTGTAGATATTACGTTAGGTAAGGAAATAGAAGAGTTTACGTTAAATTATGTCGACGATTTGCTATGTTTGTCTGAGACGTTCGAAGAACATATACAGCATCTAGAACAAATATTTCAGAAATTCAAGGAAGGAGGCTTAACCATAAATCCTAAGAAGACAGTTTTCTGTCAGGAAGTAGTAAAGTTTTTGGGTTTTATATTCACACCAGAAGGAGTTAGCACTGATCCGGAAAAATTAACAACCATAAGAGATTTTCCAGAACCACGTACAGTAAAACAGCTACAATCGTTTCTAGGGTTTGTTAATTATTATTCGAGATTCACAGAAAAATATGCAGGAGCAACAAGACCACTGTATAAGTTGTTAAGAAAGGGACAAAAATGGATATGGGACGACGAAATGAAAAAAGCGTTTCAAGATGTTAAGAGGTTGTTTATAGAAGCGGTGGTTATAGCACATCCGGAAGAAGGAAGGGAGACCTATCTGCAGACAGACGCAAGCACAGGTGCTATAGCTTGTCAGTTATATCAGCTAGACAGGAATGGTGCAAAACAAATAATAGGTTTTGTAAGCCGAACTTTAAAACCGTACGAGAAACATTATACAATCTGCGAGTTGGAGTTGTTGGCGATTGTGTATGGCTTGCAGAAGTTTCGTCCGTTAGTAATAGGAGCTCCGCTAAATATAATTACCGATAATATGGCACTGAAATTCCTAACATCATGTAAGTTCCAAAACAGCAGAATGAGAAGATGGATACTCGGTATACAAGAGTATAACCCAAATGTGCAACACTGTACAGGAAAGGAAAATGTACCGTGCGATGTGGCAAGTAGGATGTATGGGAACTGTACGGGAGTGGAAGATAAATGCAAATTAAAAATACAAGAAATAAGGATAAAGCCAAATTTAAGAGAGTTATTTGTAAATTTTAGAGACTACCAAATTAGAAATTTAGAATGCCGTGAGAAAATAAATAATATAGAAAATTATCCAAATTTTATAATAAGAGACAATGTGTTATGTTCCACAATAAACAATAAAACAAGAATAATAGTACCAGAGGAAGTAATAGAAAGATTTGTGCAGGGTATACATGAGACATATGGGCATATAGGCCGAAACAAAATTTTCAATATGATAAAAAGAAAATGGTATATAAAAAACATGCTAGCAAAGATTTTAGAAGTCATAAAACGCTGCGATATCTGCCAAAGAGCAAAATATACGAATATGTATCCAAGGGGAGAAAGCAGGCCAATAGTAACCAACGACAAAGGAAGAATGGTGGCTATAGATTATTTAGGACCATTTCCAAGAGCTCCAGGCAATGTTCAACATTTACTAGTGGTGGTGGATGTATTTTCAAAATATGTTAGAATGTATGCAGTAAGAAATCCGACTACGGTGAACACAATAGAAAAAATGCGCCAATACATTGCGGAAGTAGGACGGCCGGAAAGAATTCTGACGGACTACGGCAAGGCATTTACCTCTAGACACTGGGAAGAATGGATTAATGGAGAGGGCATACAACACGTATTAACACCTATACGACACCCTCAGGTGAATCTTGCGGAGAGAGTAAACAGAGAAGTGATACGGATGCTAAGGACGTATTGTCACAATCACCAGGCGATGTGGAAACAACACCTGGAACTAATAGAAGACGTGTTAAACTCTACGCCGCATGAGACCACCGGATATACGCCAAAAGAGATCCAATGGGGTGAACAACCAAGCTATGTATGGGACGAGTATTTTCCGCAAGAAGACCAGGACGGGGAAGCAGAAACTAGGCGTGAAAAACACCAAAGATGCCATGAGAGGATCATACGAGCTGGAAATACACGAGCTAGGAAATTGAACAATGGAAGGAGGTTTGTAAATATGAATATAGGAGATCTAGTGTTAGTCACCCAAAACACTACCATATTAGCAAACAAAGCTGGAGCCCAAACAAAAAAGTTATTCTTGTTATATGTAGGTCCATATAGAATAGTTGAAAGGAGGGGAAGAAAAACATATGTAATTGCAGACATACGGACAGGAAGAATAAAAGGGAAATATGATGTACGCGACCTAAGGCCGTATATACAATAATAGAAAGAGTTGTAGATAGAAATCATTGTCAGATGTAAATAGTAGTTTAGGAATAGTTTCATTTGTAAATATACAGAGTACAGGAGTGCATTGAATTTATTAGAACGATAAACGAGGCTATGAGAAAGGCATAGGCCTAATGCAAAGTTCATTGATAAAGTGCAGCAGTGAAAGGACGGAAATGGAATGGGGAAGCAAATTGGCTGAAACCAAACACAGCTGATTGAGTCGAAGGGTCGTTGTACTTAGGCCTATAGCAATGAATGGAGGTAATGCAACCAAGGTCGGTTATCAGCTGTGACGAAAATAAACAATGTAAGTGTATTTTGTAAATGACAGATGTAGAGTGAGGTACAGGGTGACCGGAAAGGAATGGGCACTGAAACAGATTTATGAACGATTGTTAGTAGTAAAGAAGCAACAGTTAAAACGTCTAATGACATCTTAAGACAAAAGAAAGGTGGTTGCTATTCGGAGTAAGCGAGTTTAGGGGCTTACGCGTTGTTTGCAAGAAGCAAACGTGAAAAACGAAGGTAGAGGAGTGTTGTATGTTAGGAGGCAACAATTTTGCGGATGAGCTGAAAAAAGAGTAGGCAATAAGTTATTAAAATTTTCTAAAAAACCAAGTAAAGGTGAAGAAAATTGGAAAGTAAGTGGATGTACTGAAGAAATAGTAGTAAAAGAGAAATTGAAAAAGTAAAAGGGTAAATAAAGTTTGGTCTGACCAGCCAAAGAAGTAAGTAAGAAAGCAATGGAGAGATAAAAGGAATATTCGTAGGCTAATGAAGGGAAAAATAAAATAAAATTGTTAAAGTAAAATAATACGCGAAAAATAATGATGATCAAAGTTAGTAGTATATGTTAGGTTAGTCAACCCAGTATATTTTGATATAATTGTAAATATAGGGTAACCAGGCAAGTGTTTTAAGTCCCCAAAAGACAAAAATTGACAATATAAAACAAAAAGTGTGATTAATGTATTTCAGTGGACGATTACTCCAAACAAGGAGAAAATGTTATTATAAAATGTATGTTTTCAGTGGACGAACTCTCAAAGCGAGAAACCCAGGGTAATAAAAAATTGTAATTGTAATAAAATGTATATAAGTTTACAGGAAATCGATACTTCCAAATGAAGTAAGTTAGAAATATTGAAATGTAGGTGAAATATGAAAATTGATGTGTATATAAAAATATGTAAAATTTCAGGAAGACTTCGAGATAAATGTAATTAAAATGAATTTATGGTATGTTAGAGTAAGTAAACTATGTACAGGTAGAACCAAAAAAGATAAGAGGGTAAGGAAAAAAGAGTTTTGATTCCTTATTCGTTCTGTGAGAATAACTCATCTTTAAGAGCGGGAGTTTGCAACGGATAAACCTTATGCAATGCGTGAAAAATTGAGTTTTGTTGTAAAACTGCAAAAATCAAGATTTCATAGCAGAAGTTGAGGTACACCCTATACTTAACTAGATTAGAATACGACAAGTCCCGGCCAACTGTACTGTGTCAACAGAGATGGACTTTTGTCCAGGAACTTGTTTCAAGTTGCCTGAAAGAGTTAGAAAAATTAGTTGTTTTTATACAGGAATAAGGTGTTAAGTAAAAGTATAAAATTGATGAATTTTATGGGTAAATGTGAAACACGGGAGGTGGAAACATTGTTCATGGAAGTCACAATTTTGTAAAATAAAAAATGTTAAAGTTATAAAGAGTTAAAGTTATAGGAAATTCTCAAATTTCATCAAAATTAAATGAAAAAGATATTTTTGAAAAGCGTAAGAAAAATTGTATAAAAAATGTGAAATAACAAATTAAGGAATTTTTGATATTTTAAAAGTTAGAGATAATTGTTAAAGTTTGAAGGTGAAAAAGCACCATGAAAAATGAAAAAGGGAAAATGAAAAAGTAAACAAGTTGTAAAGAAGTAAAAGTTTTATAAGATAAAAAGTTTATAAATTGTTAATTAATTAAAATAATAGGTGAGAAAGTTCATACCTATATTTTGCTAAAAATAGAATGAAAAAGGTGGTAAAAATAATAACATAGTGTTAAGAAAGTAGTAAGGGTATAAAATTGTAAATCTCAATCGAAAGTATCAATTTTAAAGTTAAAATTCAAATTCAAAAGTAAATGGTAAATTTGGCAAATTTTGCAAGTCCCAAAAAACAGAAGAAAAATCTTCGGACAGAATGGAAATTTTGGCTAATATATCATAAAATAATAACCAACATAGAAGAAAAAAGAAAAAAGATTTTCCTTCAAAACCAGAAAAGTTTTCATGAGGAAAAACCGCGGAATACGCGAGGCAGCGCCATAAGCGAACCAAACGTAGTACGACCATCATTCAAGTTTGAGAAGAAAGGAAAATGTATCAGGAATACGATTACGAAAACCGCAAGTTCATAAAAGCAGTTAAAGGAAAACTACGAGGAAAATACGTAAGACAATAGGAGAAAATGTTAGGAGGGGAGATATAGATTAGCTGATGGCAAGGCCTAACGAAGAAGTTAGTGGGGGTAGTACCAACCTAAAACTTAAAGAAATCAATGCAAGTTGCATGGCAAGATATCGAACAAGGAATAGAAAAATAGGAAAGGCAGTTGGTACTCGGAAGGCGGCAAAGGAGGCTATATAAGTGGAGTACAGCGGGAGCCGCACATCTAACGACCTATCTAAGGATCTACCTATCTCAGACATAACTATCGCTCTCTCAGATATCTCTCTCACTCGTTGAGTTTTTCTTTAGATCAACGTTGTTAGACGGATCTGCGATGTTGTAGTAACGTACTTAGAAGCAGTGTTTTATAAAGACAGCAGTAAGATATGTGTCAATCAAACAGTGAACATTTTAATTAATTATAATATTATGCGATATAATATTTCAAGTAACATTTTTCATTAAAATTTTATCAAACGCAAATACGAGTTAAATGAACAAAGACAGTGTAAAATCAGTTAGTATTACAGACAGTGAAAAAACGATTGGACAGTTTGAGTGAATTACGCTATAGTTAATTATATAGCGGGTGCGTCAAAAAATCTATAAATGACGTAGTCTACAAGAATCACAGGACTGATGTAATGACAAGAACTGGAACCACACATGGACTTTGAAGGACTACTGGAATAAGAAGCGGAAACCAAATCAGGGAAGGCGTTAAACCAAATCAGGGAAGGCGTTAAACCAAATCAGGGAAAACGTTAGAAGACATCAGGGAAAGTCAAACCAGGCAAAAGCTGAGACCACGAGAGACGTTCAACCGCACCAACGATAACCGGACTTCAGGGAAGCTGTATTTCAATCAACATTCTTGGGAAAGGTGTTCAGAGTCCAGGGTCGCAGTAATAAAAGGTCTGTCAGAAAAGTTACGATATCCCTTATTAAAATATTGCCTGAGTTAAATTTAAATAATTATTGATACTGGGTTGAGATAAAAAATTAGGTTTTTCAAAATATAAAATTATTAATCTAGTAAATTAAATATATAAAATCATTTTCATAATTAAATAATTAAATAATAAATATTAAAAAGGAAGGAATAATTAAGTATAAATGAATAATAAATGGTTCTACCTAAAAGAGTTAAAATTTATGTAAATAGTAAATTTAGTTTAAAAGTTATGTTTTTGTAGTGGAGAGAACCACAGAGTATTTTGAGTTTTTTTTATTGAATAAATTTTCTTTTGATTTCAATTAATATAATTAATTTACCTTGTTCAAGAGATTCCTATTATCTAAGTATCATATATGATAAGTTGTTTTCAGTGTATGATCAATATTGAAGGGCGGAAACGCAAAGTTGGCATTTCCAACGAAATTTCACAAAGCACAAATAATTTAATTATTCTAGGTAAAGTTCCACTGTTCTCACTCCTCAGAGATTGTCAAATAAATATAATATTAATTACTGAGCTGAGCAAATTTAAAGTTAATAGTAACTTGAATAACTGGAAGGAAGTTAATAAAATATTTTTATTTAAGGTGACTATAGGCATAGTTATCTTAACTAGAGTTATATCACCTAGGCTATTAAAATTAATTTGCCTTAAACTTCCAGTAGGTGATATAATCTCTTTATTCTGTAACAAAGTAGGGAAATCCTACAGACAGACAAGCGTCGGGGCTACATTGCAGAGGTGGCTCCCGAACGTCATAAAAAAGGTCTGTCGTTGCAGGGTTGACGTCGCAACGTGGGGACAAAAGGAAAACAAACTTCCTCCCCCAGCGTCGTGCAACTCGTGCGTCGTTGCAATATATATACATATATATCTGTATGTATATATGTGTTCACACTCTAGCGGCCGTAGTTTAAGTCCGATTTGGTTCAAATTTGGTACAGATGTTGGTTGTCTATGTGGCTCGGACGAGTTTGTTAGCCAAAAAAATCCACGAACCGGAAGTACGTTTTTTGACCGGAAGTAACTATTTTGTTTTATTTTTGCTACGAGAATTAAATTTTTTTAGAGTTTTTCTAAACATATAAATGTAGGGTGTTATTCTGCACATTTTGTTTTTTTACGCGACCTTATAGCTCGCTTGGTTCCCCCAAAATCGATCAAAACGTAAAATACCATAAAAGTACCGGGTTCGAAGCCAAGTGTGCAAACTCGCGAAGCCATTAGGCGCAAACAAATTCTACTAATATATTGCGTACACACAGACAGCTGTTCAACGCCTTCTTGAGTAGACCTATTTCCCAAATTGTTAGTTGAAACCCTAAAACATAGGCCTATAAACTTGATTTTGGAAATTTGCTCAACTCACGTCAGCGGTCCAGCTGCGTTGTCGAATTATTGTTTATTTGTAACTGTTGTGATGTTTGAGTAATAAAGGTTTTTGCATTAGTATTTTTGTATATTTTAGATTACCTAAGTTTATAGTTATTTTTTACTGAAGTGTAAATTTCCATAGGCGCACCGCGCCCAAAATGTTTTTGCGGTGAATCGGATTTTACCGTCACACTCTTCGATATATAGTACACATGTATAATAACAGAGTATATAGTTTAAACATGATGTTTTTCAGCTTCCAAGAGTGCAATTATTATAATACTGGGTAATTAATTACCTCATTTTAATCAAGGATATATTTTAGAGTGCTCGACGGTTGAAATAAGGTAATTAATTACCCATTATTATATAGTTTTCTTGTTAATACTTCTGAAATGGACATTGTGCTTCCTCATTTTGTAAGTTGCATTATAATAGTTCACTTGGTAATACCCCTGAAATGGAGATTGTGCTTCCTCATTTTGTAAGTTGTGTTAAAATAGTTTACTTGGTTAAAACAATCAAATTTCAGACTAAACCAAAATGACCAACGATTTATTTTCATTACAGTTTTCACTTCTGTCGGAAGTCCGGCGACTGCTTTCTTTTCGTTAGTTTTAAGTTTAAGTTTTTGATGCTATCCATTTTTTAAGTTGTGTATGTTTTATTTATATTAAGCTATGCGGTTATTGTTTGTTCAATTTGTCCTGATATTATTTTCGTTAAATAGTTTAAATTGCCTTGGTGACCTCTTTTTTTTCACACAACAGGTTATAATGGTCAAAACTGTTTTCGCATAATTTTATAATCCTATTCCAAATAATTTACATTAATTATTAACTAACCTAAAATTGTATTACATTATTGAAGCTGATGTTTTATTTTTTTAATAAATTCAAATGTGGATCAAACATCATCTTTGTGAATTTTTGTAAATGAAACTGCATTCTATATTTTTAAACTTCTGTCTTAATACTAAATTGTGTCTTTGAAATTGGAAATTATCTTTTATTTATGTCTGAAAAAGAGCTCACAACCCAGTAACAATAATACAGATGTTATTACTTAACATTTGTTGAAACCAGAATTATATACAATACATACTTTTAAAGTTCTCTACAATGACACAGACAGCATGCCGTGTGAACCATCAGAATCAGGTCCAACATTTTATGCATACTTAACAAAGGTAACGTTAGCCATTATAATACACTTCTTATGTAAGGATATTCCCCGAGCAAACTAAACAGACAATATCGAGTCGCTGCACGAGAAGTTATGCAACTTTTTAAAGTTAAATTAAATATTTAAACTGTAAGACTTTACGAGGCACTTAGGAATGTTTAAAAGTTTAAAATGGGTCTTTAAAGTGGGACGTTGCGATGCATTAATAATAAAATTAATTTACTGGATTTACAAGTGACATTACTCTCTTTTCTTCTCAAATACGAACAATAGTGGAATCGTTTCAGAAATCATGCTTAACCACGGTAAAATCAGCATCGAAACTCGGTTAAGAGCCCCAAATTTAATCACACAATTTGACTAAATAAATATAGTTTACACTAAACTTCATAATTAGTTAATTATGTCAATCGTTAATCAACTCCTATTATAAAAGCGAGTTTGAGTAACATTTAATGTAACAGCCTATTTCACCCATAATCTGTAATACACAGACCTAGCGTAGATTATACTTTTGAGTTATGTTTACAACTTTAATAAAAATAATTCATGTAATATTAATAACTTCTAAATCTTTTGATCTATCAATATGAAATAAAAAGCAATTAAAAGATAATATTTGTATCTTTCTTTAAACATATAATAACATACTTAAATACAAAATTTTAACAAATATTCATACAGTTTTATAATCCTTATAATTGTACACTTACCAAGTTAACAATCCCTGTCAGCATAGTTAGGTAGGCCTAGATAAAGTGTGTTGTTTTAAAATAATAGTATTTTGTTGAATGATGTATTTCTGATGTGTATCTAATTAATCCGCCTGTGATTTTTCACGGGGGTTTATTAGTTAGTTATATAAAGTTCCGTTTATCTTCAAATGTGTATAGCTTGGTTCGTAATATCAGAGCATTCATAAAGTCAGTAAATAATAGTTTGACTGGGAGCCAATATAAAAATTAATAAACTTTTAGTTGAGCTGGAGAGAATAGTTTGACCGTTTTAAGAAAAAAAAAATTCTTCTAGATGTTTATTTAAACACTTTTTGATAGTTTACCATGTCTGAAAACAGGTCAGTTGTTGATTTCAAATTTAAATTGTACATAAAATTAAGTGTACATTTTTTAGTTGGTCTGTGACGTACGTATACAATCTAATATAAGAATTAAAATGTAATCTTCGGTATTTAAAAAATAACATTTACACAATTTAAACGTTGGTAATTTTACTCGAAATATTTTTTTATTATATATTTGTTTTAATCAAATTAAAGATAATAACATTTAGGTCTATGTATATTAAGAACTAGGGTATACCTGGTTCTAAAGTTTAAGTAGAACACGTTTACATTGTGACAATCAGCTGAACTGGTACAAAATAAAAACTATTATTTTATTCAATTATAACGTTCACCATAAGTGTTTCATGAAAATTAAATTTTCTCAATAACTTTGAAACTAAATATCAATTGATTTCGTAGAAATAGATGTTACAATTGCAAAAATTATTGAACTCTATAAGTTTTTTGTTAACAAAATTAACAATCCAAAACTTTTTTAGTCAAACATTTTATTGACCGAGCGAAGCGAGGTCTCCGTTTTAACTTGACCGTTCGGCATTTCGTCTGTGTGTCTGTCTCACGATTACGGCCAAACGCCTGGACCGATTTTGATGATTTTTTGCATGAATGTTCCTTATTCCTAGGCCGAGCCATGTATATATAAGGTTTTTTCCATTTTTAGTTTTTAACCCCTTAAATAAAATAAAAATGGCGGCCGCACCGTTTCTCTCAGTGTAAGCTTTTTTCCAAAGCCAGTTTGTGGCTTAACCGTAAGTCGAATTTAAAAACTAATGACATTTTCCTAATAGCAAATTTAATTTTCAACAAAATTGTATTCTTGATTTTTTTCCGTATCTCTAACGGTAAGCTCACAAAATTTCCGTAAACTTCAAATTTGTTAAAAATCGTCCAAGGTTTTGTATTTCAACCATGTTTTTATACGTTTATTCTAAACCAATTCAAAAGTGTTGCATAGCTTTTTTGTAGATAAAGGTTCAAAGAATTCATATATGCCAGTAAAAAAATGAATAAGAAGTTTGAATAAGTTGATTCAGCCCAGAGGAGATGAAAAATCAACTGTAGCATAAACAAGTAGTTCTTTATACCCGTAAACAATTTGCAGAGTTGAGCGTGTAATACATGGAACATGTAAAAATAAATTAAACTTAGAATAAGGCTCATTTAACATGCAGCATATCAAAACTTTGAACAGCCATAACTTTTTTCAGGATCATCCATTTTTCATTTTTATTATGTCGTTGTGTTTGTCTCATCAAGACCTTTAAAATGATATGCACAACAACCCATGCTTACATTTAAGATTTTTCACCGACTCCTGACGGGCCGTCCCCCAGAGGAGGTGAAAAATCAGCCATATTCTAAAAAAGTAGTTTTTTATACCCATAAACAATTTGCAAAGTTTCAATTGTGTAAGTGGAACCTGGAAAAAGATATTGGGTTGTTCCAGGACTTTTTGCCACCCCTGTATATATAATCCAAATACCACTCACTGACTCATCACGAAATCTCAAAAACCACAGAACGGATTGGAACGAAATTTGCTATGTAGCTTCCTTCCAGGGCCATAGGTGCTCGCTAAGAAAATTTTTCAAAACAATCGAAAACCATTGGGGGGTTTGGGGGTGTCAAAGTTACTGAAAATCCCCCTATTTAACTTTGATTTGCCTCTCCGTGCAAGGCCGGATCGAGCCAGCTAGTAGTTATTACATAGTATAGTGATCTTTTAAGTATTATTCCTCGTACAATGGTCTAAAATATGTGTAGATTTTTCGTTATTTTGCCTTTTTTACTTTGTTTTTCTCTCTTGTTTAGTAAGAACATGTGAATGTATATTGTTAACATTTGGGTAGAATGGTCGCCGATATTTTTTTATTAATTTCTGAAAAAAACTCTTTTTAAATTATAATTTTCGACCGGCTACATATCTTTTGGTTAATTTTCGTCTTACCCCTGCCATGTTATGTTTCGTAAAATGTACGAGTGGCTATCCCCAAAGCGGCTAATGCCTTTAAGGGAGCCGGGTGTTTTTTGTTTTTTCTCTTCCAGAGTAATATGGGATTCGTTTCTTTGAACTGAATTATATTTTTTTGTGTGTTTTTACTTTGGGTTTAAATAAAAAAATGTTATTGTAATAAGCTGTGTATGTTAGTTTCATGTATAGGTGTGTAAGTGTGATTGGGCGAAAATGTTTATATTTAAGAATATTATACAAGTCAAGGTTAACTTTATGTCTGTTGTTGAATTTTGTTTTTTTCTCTCACTGTTTGTAATGTATAAAATAGCTTTAATAGTGTTGATATTTTGTGTATGGATTGCTTCTGGAGGGCTTATGTATTGCTTATAAATAAATAAAATATATATTAAAAAAATCTAACCGTAGCAGACTAGACTAGCGCCTTTAGCCATTCGACAAAATCTAACAATGCATAATACGTTAAAATAGAATTTTTATAAATTGTTTAAGACTTTTCTGTGTTTCCTCTACAGAATGTTTAGGTTAACAATCGAATTTTAAAATGGTTACTTCTCCACCATTATGTTAATTAAGTTGATAAATTTTCAAAACGGAATTTCGTTAGAATTTAAATATTGTTTTTCTTTTTCGTCCAATAAAACTTTACTGTTACACTGGAGAGCTAGAAGACAATAGCAATACACTTATTTAGATTAGACCGTAGAGTAAATGCGGCAAAGTTTCTCAAAGAACTTACAGTTCAATTATTATGAGACCCACTCAATTTTAATGCAAATTCAAACTCGCCCTGCACAGATTGTGTTTACAGTATTCACAACGCCGAAACCCGATTTATCAGATCTCTCTCCATAGCACAATTACAGTTTGCAAAGGCTATGCAAATAGATGCAAATGCTAATCTATCTGATGATCTGAACACCGCCATTATAAAATACACCCCCGACCCTCGATGATAACACATTGTTCTAGTTCGTCATTCACCCTCGTATATATTACACTCGACTGTGTTCCATCAATTTGTATTTGGACAGTAATCTCTACCTGTATAGCGTCGGGATCTCGATTCTACAACTTTCACATATCACCATGACCATCCATCGGAGTACAATAGTTCTGATTGAACACCTATACCAGTGTTGTTGAATTTAGATCATAGTTACATGTAGACTGCTACAAATGTAAAATAAAGAAAATAACTGTCGTACCCAGTATCGCCCGAAGAAAAATAAAGAACCATCGATTAAGATTTTCCAGGCAATCTGAATTTCAGTAGAATTAAAGTGTTTACTTATGTGTAAATTACTTATTCAGTAGGGTAAATACTGAAATATAATTACTTATATTTTTTTATGCATACAATAATAATTGCGCTTTTACTGTTTAGTAAGTACGTTATTGGATCTATATTTACTTCATTATTTTTAAATATTGACAGATATTTATCCAGCATTAAACATGACATCCAGTAGTATGATATATAGAAAAATACTAAAATAAAAATAGTGAAAGTATTGTAAATGACAATTTCAGTTTATCATTAAATTTCATATTAATTTGATTATACAGCCTATAGAGTTTAAATTTAATACTATTTATTTATTCAATAATCTAATATGAATGAAGGTTAATAAAAAAAAATTTGGAAAACGGTTGACCCTAAAGGCCATCCATGTAACTTCCCGCTAAGTTTAATTACAACAAACACTATTTTTGGAAATTTTGAACTGCCATAACTTTTGAATGAATCAACCGATTTTTATGCGATTTGCGGCAATCGATGCAGTTTTTTAAGTCCATTGAAAGAATCAACAACAAACATTTTTCAGATGAAAAGTTTTGGAGTAATTGAGGAAAAACACTTTTTTTTATTTTATTTCGTTCACGATATCTCACGAACGAATAAACCGATTTTGACCGGACTGGTAGCGATCGACGTCGCTTTTCAAGGTTAAAAGCTGATTAGATTTTGGAATTGATCGGTAAAGCCGTTTAAAAGTTATTCCAAAAACACCTGATTTGAAAAAATTTTATTTCTTAGTTTTTTCGAAATTTCTCAAAACCTACGGGTCCGAATTAGTTGAAATTTTCAGGAAATCTAAGTTTGATGGAACTCTTTATAACGCCGTTTAGTAGGATCCAATCAGTTAAGCCGTTCAAAAGTTATAAGCGGGTCTCATACTTACATACACACACACATACATACAGACAGGGTGACACCCTCTCGGGAGTGGTCAGGGAAGATTCCTAGGACCTCAAAACGTCGAGATCTGATGAATACTCGATTTTCGAAAAACGGGGTGAAACCAAAAACTTCCCGATTTTAGAAAATTTTCTATTTTCTTAGCGGGAAGTTAAAAATGTATAAAAATAGTTACCATAAATGCTTGTTTTCATCTTTTTTATTTCGATATGTGTATAAATCATACTTTAAGATTTGATGTTTTAATACATTACTTTAGACATAGCCTTAGAACAAAGCCACTTTCGTAAAGACACAATCGGAAGTTTTTATATCAATACTTCCATATACACAAACATCCTCATTAACTTTTCTTAGATCCTCAATCGGACAAATATTGAACAATTTTATTTACTGTTTAGTCAGCTTCTGCAGTCTTATTAAATTGTCACTGATTTTTTTTAAATAAACTGTTGTATGCAAATAGTGAAAATCAAAAATAATTAATTCGATCACGCCACTGAACCGCCGAGTTAAACGAATTTGAAAACTGAAGTATATAAGTTTCAGGGTTCCAACCAACTATTTGGAATAGCTGCCTCGTGGTACGAAATATATTAGTATAATCTGTTTGCACCTCAGCCTCCGGCCACGGATGCTTCGAATCGACCTTGCGGCTTCGGATGACGGACTGCTGCTCTTCGCTAGGATCAGAAACTGCTCCCACAACGCGTGGATTTGAAACTGGTACTTTAATGGTATTTTATTTTTTGATCGGTTTTGGGGAAAAGCAGACGAGCTATAAGGTCAAGTAAAAAAACAAAACGTGCAGATTAATCTCATGTGTATATATTTGTTTAGATAAAAACCAATTCAGTTTAATTCTAGTACGAAAAGTCTGAACAAAATTTACTTGTCAAAAAACGTGCTTCCGGTTGTTGGGGTTTTTGACTAATGAACTCGTCCTTGACTTGAAAACCAACGTGAGTTTCAAATTTGGACCAAATCGGAAGTAACTCAAATTCTGCCGTTATAGTGCGAACAAATATATACATGTACATTGACAACACAAGACACCCCAAAACGTGTTCTGTGGACTATGATCGGTACTCATTGACTATTCCCAACCTTAGGTTTCACCATAAGAGTCACTTTAATAGCTCATATTTATTATGGAAAGTCGCTAACAATACCGCCATTAGTAAAAATTATGTCTTAGCAAACGATATTGTAGTTGCACTCAAGCGTCTTATTAATGCAATAGCATAACGCCAGCCTTCTCAAGATTGTCGACGTTCACGTGGCTCAATTCATTTACCCGAATGGTGGATATCCTCTATAAATTTCCCATTATTTACATTTTATTTGCTTTATTTCACGATTCAGCTAGAAATATTAGTAAAAAGATACAATTTATCAGCAGAAGCTTTTTATTAAAAACTACTACACGTTTTTATTGACAGGTTTGCACGTAATAACATAATATTTTATTTAACAGATCCATTAGCCCATTTTATAGCTCACAATAACTTGATAGCCTTACACAGCCGTTCATATTTAATATTGATTAGTTAATGTGGGTATTTATGGTCAGATTAACAAAGCGGTAGGGTTGGATCGTACGTGATACAGGCTTACATTCCGCAGCTTCGCGCACGGCACGTATTGGGACCTAAAGCTTCGCTTTAACTGAAACACAACGTACAGATAAATCCACCTCGTGTCTGAAATTCTCTGTCCAATTTAATTTGGTTTGTAGGTCATTTGGTAACGAAATCTTCTGATCGTTACATTTTATCAATAAGGAAGTTCCGCAGTAAAAAATATCAAACGGCAGTATTGGTTAGATTTCCCTAACTGACTATCCGTCTGTATGTCAACATTTACCATGTTGATAGTTTTTCAAAGAAATCTATTTGTAACTTGACGTGCAGGTAAAAAACGGTTCGTCAGACGGATTGCCAGTGGATGAAGGTGTTGGTGGGAATGGAGCCGACTACTATTCCTATTGAAAACATAAACCAACTCCCGTTTTGAGTATAGAAGGTTGTATCTGGAATAATTATTACAAATATTTGTTTTCATGCCTACGCAGTTAATTTGCCACAACCGTGAACATATAACAAGGTCCACATGCCTGTGAAATACTTATGTAAATCAATTTAACGACATGATGTTTTTGGTAGTGCTTCTAGTAATCCGAAGGACACTTTCACAGCACCAGCACTGAGCAGCTGTTCAAGGTCACGCAAGCGCACTAGCTCTGTATTCAACTGCACATCCTTGCTTCCGTTTTACATCTTAGTAATTTACCAGTACAAAGTAAACAATATTTTTGTAACTAAGGTGTCTTCGAGAGCGCTCGAAAATTTACATATAGTTGAGTGTGGCGAATGTTTGAACGAAAACGCTTTTCACATAGAAACTCGTAAAAATATGCAACCTAATCTCCGAAGGCACACCAAAAATGATACATTTCTTGTTTCATTAAAATATAAATAAGTCCATGACTTTCAGTTATTGATAACTTAAACAACCACACGACCGACATAAAAAATGACTTCCATACCTACATGAATAATCATTAAAAGGGCTTATTTTGCTTATTTCTAAACCTTTTACTTAACTTCGAAACAAAACAATCTGAAATAGTTTAACAGATTGATATAATATTTAATAAATATAAAAGACAAAATTGAGTATAAATATTTTTTAAACAGTTATATGCATTAGTGACAATTATAGTTTTTAAGAAATGCATGTCTACTTGCCTATGTGTTACAGTCAGCTATAACTTTTAAACCAATCGACATAAAATTAGATTACTAAAAAGCCTCCAGAGGTCGGCTGTTTCAGATGGGTCAGTTAAACAAGTCCTAGGGCAAAATTAATCTCTAGAAATAGGTATCAATAGAATCACAAACACTTTTAAGGCTTTGCTGGATTATTATTTAAGATATTAGAGTGATAAAACTTTCCTGCAACTAAATTAAGATTCGAAAGTTTAAACACATTTGTTAATTTATTATTAAAACGAAGAAAAGAAAATTGGTAAGAAAAAGGGGAATTATTTAAAATGGTGCTGTTAGCTAAAACTTTTGGAAATGTTTAATATAATTTCGAGCCTCTGTAAATGATGAGTTACAGATTGAAGTAAAATTTAAACGAAAGTCTGAGAACCTTAGAAGGTCGTATCTGGAATAATTACTACAATATTTATTTTTAGAACAATTAGCGCATATATGGCTCGCGCTATAAGGTAAAACTGTGCATAAGTTGTATCCCCTCTCCTATAAATAAACACAATATGTTCCTCCAAGGTTATTGTTATTGGTTAGTCGGGTTAATAAATGCGTTTTTATTTTCAAGATTACATAAACATTAAATTACTTTACATAGAATACTCCTGGTCGAAAACTCGTTTGAGAAATTACTGAGTTATAACAAAACGCAAAACTTACTAATTCTCATAATAAAAACAAAAAACTTCTCTAAACTAAAGTTAAATTAAGTTGCTTGTGCATATAAAACAATACAACATACTTGAAAAACACAATAAGTATTAAGTTTGAGGTTCTTCAAGATTGCTGCTACGTAATAACATCATAAACACACAAATAAAGATAGATGATAATGCTTACATATTTACAAAGACTTTTCGAGTGCGCCTTAGTCCCTCATCTAACCTATCTAACGGAGAATCCGACCATAATTTCTGTCACAATTTTACTATAGAAAAGTTGAGAATTTTAAGGTTTTCAGTTAGACAAAAATTTCTATAGTTTTTACATGTATGGATAACCCTAAATACCGAAAACAGTACTACGTAAAATAAATCTAAATTTCTACCTTTTCCAGTTTGCCAATAACTCCGATTGATCGCAAACCAGCTTTGAACAGTTTGATCTATACACCGACTCGTATCTCGATAGGTCGACAGTTATCTGTCGATAAATCTCACCTAAGCCATTCAGCACGCAGATGTCCACTTAGTGTAAACAATGAGGCGAGGTTCGGACGTAAATAGCACTTCCACTTGACACCCCATGGGACGTGTAATGGACAAGTGACTGTTTAAACTGCTTTATATTAACAAAACAAGAAATAAATAATTCAATCACGAGAATTTCCAAAATTGAGTTTTTGTGTTTTAGTGTTTCAACCAACTACTAGGGAAATTGATCTACTCACAAGGGCTCTGAATAGCTGCCTGCATGTGTTCAAAATATATTAGTGAAAATGTTTCCACCTCAGCCTCTAGCCCCACCTCACGCACGGCTTTGTTCCACTTGCTTGTTCGACCTTGCGGCCTCGGATTATGCACTGCTTCGCTTCATTCACAGAGGGCGAATTCTCTTCACGAGGTAAACAAATACAAGGTACTTTTATGATATTTTACGTTTTGGTTGATTTTAGGGGAACCAGACGGGATGTAAGGTAGTGTAAAAAACAAAATGTGCAAAAAAATATTCTACATAATATTTATTTAGATAAAACTCCAAAAACTAAGCAAAATCTCTTCCAGTAGTAAATGTGCTTTCGGTTGTTGGTTTCTTTAAATTTTTTATATTGAACTCGTCCGAGCGTTTTGAAAAACCAATGTGTACAGCATGTATACCCGATATGGACAATATCAGACTATTATGAATTTTAAATAGTTTTTCAATAAAGCCATCAGATTTTAATTTATTTCTAGCGAACTATAAAAGATAGGAAAACATATTAAATACAACATTTTAATTTTAAATACACCTTTAAAACAAAATGCCACATGACCTACCTTGCTATTTAAAATTTTTGAGTTAGAGCCATTTTGATTTTTTCATAATTGATTTCAAGTGATTTAAAAAAGAAATACTCCCAAGTATCGTTGTGTGGCGTATCGTTTGAAAGCGTATTGAATTCTGAATCCAAAAAGAATAGTAATTAGTATTTAAAAAATTGTACATCAAAATGGGGCAAAATAGGAAAACTCGATTTCGTTGATTTTTGTCCGCCATTTTTAATCGGTTAAAGATATGGATGTGAAAATTTCACCGTCGGGTTTCTCTTTAAATTCTACATGGAAATGATATATCACATGACCACCTTCCCATTTAAAAAAAAACAAAGTCCCATTCAAGATGGCGGTTCCAAGATGGCGGATACATTTTTTGAAATCAAAATAAAATAGTTTTTTTTTAATTGAATAGGTTGAATAGGAGTATGGATATGTGCAACAATTTTCAAATTATTAAAGGGTGACCGGTTTTTTGTATCACTCTGTATTTATACATGTAGTGTTATTTTTAATTTTTAATAATTTTTCTGCTTACACACTTGGGTTGGCTTAACTAAATTTCAAATAAAAAACATTTGAAAAAACCGGGATTCGAACCCAGAAATTTTACCATTTTGTGGTAACGCTATGAATTCCGAGCCACTCTGATCACACCCGGTATTGGACAATATTATCTCACTCGAATACTGTCCCAAATTTCACCATGCTATTATATACGTGAAAATGAGAAAGAAATTTCAATAAACATAAGTCCGGTGTTGCTGAACTTATTTTTTCTCTCTCTTTTTTTACTTATCACTTAATATCTTTTGAAATAGAAATGCAATTGAGCTCAAATTTTGTGTAGCATATTTGTTACGTAACCTATTACCCGTATACAAGAACACCAAAATTATTGTTTACATTTTAAAAAAAGACGGCTATTAAAATTTGTAATGTCAAATATCTCTTAAATAGCTTACTTTACAAAAAAAAAAATAGGTAGCAAAAAAGTTATTTTTTTAATGACAAACAAAACGGGTTTTCATTTTCCCGTAGCTCGAAAAATAACCGCTTTATCGGGTAAAAACATAATTCTTGGTAGTGTTCTACAACAATATAGAAACAATAATAGGACAATAAATTAATTGAAAACTAACAGTACTATTTAAAAACAAACTAAAATAATTGTTAAAAATTATGACCCGGTTTAGCACACATACACCTAAGCGTCTCCTTATATATTTCTGCTCTCTTTGGAAAACTCCATGCTTTGCCGAATCCTCTCATATACGTTGTAGTCCAGTAGATATGTACATTTTACCTGGAAAAAATTCCGAAGTTAATGAAACTTTTACAGGTTTTTAGGGGTGATGTGGGATGACTCTGTCAAGTTTTCCAACTCGAGGACCCTGTGCTAATTTTGGGGGGACCGAAAAACTTCAAAATTTTCGGACTTTTGTCGGTTTTTTGCTTAAAACTTCTAAACTAAGCGGTTTTCGACCAAAATTTTTATTTTCAAAGTTCTAGAGCAGTAAATTGTCTACAATTTGGTATCCTTAAACTTTTTCCTAAACATAATATTAATCGAGATACAGCCGATCAAAGTTTAAGAGATTTTCTCAAAATGGCAAAAATTTGCCAAAACCTTCGTTTTTGGCCCTCTAACTATCAATATCAATTACCATCAATTCTGCAGTAATTATGGTAATCATTCATCAATATCTACATATTAGAACACGCTGGGGGGGGTCCGCTGACCAAGTGCCCTTTTTTTTGTGAAGTGTAGTTATTTCAATGTTATCGTGTTACCCTACTACTGTAATTACTTCCAACCCATAATTTTGAACCTCAAATAAACATAGATTAGGTTGTTGAAATCAATGAATAATAACTAAGAATTAATTAAACAATATAATTGATATAAAAATAATGGTAGTATGTCTAATAATGTAAGTATATACAATTTATGTGTAAAAACTTCATGAGGCCACCAACAATTTGAAGCGCTTGGGTTCTGCTGCACAATCCTCGTAATCGTCGTCGTCGTTTTCAAAGTTGTCGGTGTCTATGAATCACTCAATTAACACTGGTGACTTTGTTACAAGATTGAATAATAATGAGGGGGAGTTTTAAAAATAAAAAATTTACTTCTTCATGATGACGAGAATAATAATATCCACCTTGTTTGGAAATTTACCATCCCCAAGCAGATGGCAACTTCTCGTAGACCCCTTGGCTTCCCATCCACGCCTGTACTTGTTGGTAAGTCCTGAATGAATGGTACTTAGCGGCATCTCTGGTTCGTGGCAGTCTGGCAAGTTGGCAGCTCAGCTTTGCCACGACAGTGGTGGAAATGCGGTATCTCAGGTATCGAGGTTGTCATGTCCAATGTTCCCGCCATACAGTTTCACCAAGAACTTCTCTCCAACATCAGCAATTTGAGCTGGAGCTGCCTCGGGGTCCTTGAAAATTTCCAACATCTCAGAGAGGCCGGGGTTCTTCTGAAAATTTCAAAGGGTGCTGACTGTGGAAGTGGTGTCGAAGATATCGGTGCTGTCGCAGAACACCTGTGGCCCGTGTTTGAAAGAGTGGGAAGAATGAAGGACGGTTGGGGTGTTACCCTTTCCACTCTTTTGGAAGTAGCCGTTTTTCTTTGAAAACTCCAAAGTATTCAGCAGCACCAGAAGATCAATGTCCTCCCCTGTAATGACAACATTGTCGTAATCCTCGGCAACTGAGACACCAGTCTATACGATCAGCACATCAGCGTCTTCTACTCCCTGCTTGACTTGGATCCCCTTGGCTTCCAGTTCACCCTTCAGCATCGTTATGAAATTCATCTTGTTTGTGTCGTTGGAGAGAAATGTTTTTCTGCATGATGGTGCTGACTGCTGTTGCCTTGGAGAACACAACCTTAGTAGAGGGGTTCAGCAAGGAATGCCGATAACGTTCTACTGCCTTGGTGCTTTGTTAGCTTATAACACTAGGATAACCATCACAAACCACTATGGCATTGCTCCCAAAGTGCCTTTTGATGTAGTCCACGTAGTTTTGGCAGACTACCTGGAATTTTGCTTGGCTTGACTTCGTCCAAACCACCCTATGTATCAGGAATCCCCCATCAATGATATTGCATTTTCTGTGGGTGTAGTTTCCAGTCACCTGTCCTTTCAGCTCTGATGAAGTTCTTCATGAGAGTGCACATACGGAAATATTTAATCCAAAGTGCTTCAGTTGGTACTCAACTGTTTTCAGAAGACTGGACAGCTTTTCGTCCACTTTTTAGTGAAGGGTCCTCTGCATCAATTCTCGAATTATAAGAAGTATAAATAACGATGTCCAGTGCAAACCACTATCCTTCTTCCAACCAGCAACAGACCAATGATGAGTCCACCTAAGGCTGCGTATGCAAGGCTATGCCCGCGAACTGCTCTGGCATAAGCATACCAAAACATTAAAATTATAAGAGAGACGAAAATTTTTAAGGCAAATTTTTCAAGACCAGATGTTCACGAATTCAATGGTATAAAGTTATTCTGTTCAAAACAGGTTTGTCTAACCATTATACGACTTAGAAACGTGACAAAAAGTGATTTGTTTCACCTAGTTTTATCACGCGCGTCAGCGGTTTAGAAAAGTAAAATTTCTAAACGATGATTACACAAGTAAATATATGTTTTAGAAAGAAAATAAAAAAAAAATAAAAAATTACCTTACCAATGGTATTTGTTTTGTTTTTTTTTTTTTTTTTGAGATTGGAAGGTTTTAATTTGTTGAAATATTCCATACAATCACGCGTTACAAATGTATTGTTGCCGCACGGAGTGACTGCACTATAGTGAAGTCTGCCGGTTGTAGGGTTAAAGAGGTCTGCAACACTCAGAGGACCCCCCCCCCTCGTGTTCCAACATGTCGATATTGATGAGTGATTACCATAATTACTGCAGAACTGATGGTAATTGATAGTTAGAGGGCCAAAAACGAAGGTTTTGGCCAATTTTTGCCATTTTGAGAAAATCGCTCTATGATCGGCTGTATCTTGGTTAATATTATGTTTTGGAAAAAGTTTAAGGATACCAAATTGTAGACAATTTACTGCTCTACAACTTTGAAAATAAACGTTTTGGTTGAAAACCGCTTAGTTTAGAAGTTATAAGCAAAAAACCTACAAAAGTCAGAAAATTTTAAAGTTTTTCGCCCCCGCCCCCCAAATTAGCACAGAGTCATCCTAGAGCACCCCCAAACAACCTGTAAAAGTTTCAGTAACTTCGGAATTTTTCCAGCAGACCCCACTTTTTTTGCTCTGTCTACTGGACTATTGCCCGAGATCTTGAATTGAAGCTAAGAAAGAAAACAAGGTGATTACTTTCAGGCACGGGCCTCTTCGACCAATCCATTTTCTTAGGGTTCTAACATCCATAAAAAAGCTGGTGTCCCATCCAGCTTTCAACCATGATTTCAAACGCTCATTGAGTGGGACATCCTCCAATAAGGCTGGAAGATCAGTTGTCAATAAGTGCAAGTATCGCTCACCGTTAAAAATCTAAGACTTTACTTCTACATTAAATGTGTGTGTTATATACAACTACCGAGAAATTATGGCGATTTGAAGATATCCGTGGACGGACTGTATTTTTAAATCCTCGGAATTTATTACACACAACCATGTAACACTCTTCTTTCCACTGTCTAAATAATGTTATCTTCGGTGTGTAGGGTTCTATGTCGTAGCATTCTTTTAGACTTTATTATTGAATTATTTATGCTATTAACAAAACTAGGTAAACTTTGAATTACTACCAAGTTTACTACCAGTTTATAACACAAATATGATCATTCCAGCAAACAATTTTAATAAAAACTCGTCTTAAAGTTTTTCCCATATGTATAAGTTATTTAATAAAGTAGAGCAATGAAAACATTATGACGAAGGAAGTCGAATGTTTAATCTTCCATGAAGAAGCTGAGTGAATGTGAAATGAAGTGTTACTTAGACAGTTTATTACGTCCCGGGGCGTGGCGGCGTCTACATACTGAGATGAGTGTTAATTGTTCTTGTGTTCAGTATTTGAACTGCTTTTCTCCAATAGAAAGTTGAATCTTAGTGATCGATAGTGAGTAATATTTATTTTCAAACAATTATATTCCCTACTAATGAACCCCTGTGAAGAATCACAGGCTGATTAATTAGATACACATCAGAAATACATAATTTAAAAAACAAACTACCTATTTAAAAACAACATTAAGGCCTACTTATCTAGGTCTACCTAACTATGCTGACGGGAGTTTTAAACTCGGTAAATGTGTACAATAATAAGGATTATAAAACTGTAGGCCTGTTTGTTAAACCTTTTTATTTACATACGTTATTATATATTTAAAGAAAGATAAAATTACAATCTTTTAATTGTTTTTTATTTCATACTAGCTGACCCGTCAATGCTTTGCTATTGCTTAATTTGAAACTTTGAAAGCCTGTAATTCGTATCCCTGAGGGCCGATGTAAATTATAATGGGATTCTGCTCATTGCTTGGTTTACTTAACCTAAAATTATATTCATTTTTTGATCCAAATCAGTTGTTGATCAAAATCAGCTGTTGATCAAAATCAGCTGTTTTAAGCTTTTCATACAAACAGCTGTTTCTGATAAAATCAAAAGAAATATTTCTTCTTCTTCCTTAATTTTGACCTTCCATAAGATTAACATTGAAACTTTGAGGGCCACTGGGGCGTAGCCCTAATGTCCTAGGACTTTGGTAAATGGCCTAAAACCTTCCCAGGGTTAACCTGTGTTACTATGCAAAATTTCAAAGCAATCGGATGGACGGTTTGGTAACGCATAAAGGACAAACATACAGACAAACGTACAAACATACATTGAATTTTATATATATAGATTAATATGAAATGATTTAGAAGTTATTAATATTATAGTGAAGAAATTAATAATTGGATATGTTTAACGAAAATGTACGAATGTTTCCGAAGTTAAACGAATAGGTATCTCTTCTTTAAATTTGTATAAACAAATATATTGATGATAAAAGGTTGTATTTACATACAGTTTATAAACTCAAAGTAAATATTATAACGTATACTGTATTATATCATACATTAGTTCTATAACTCATATTTAAATAAATCGACTTCACAAAAAAATATAACGATTGCAGTTAGTTGTAAACATAATCCCAGACTACAGTCTACACTGGGTTTGTTTAAGTATTACAGATGATGGGTGAAATCAGCTGTTATATTATATATTACTCACGTACAGACGTACACTCGCCTTTATAATCAAAAGGGTGGCAAAAAAGGTGTCTTGACATTTTTTTATAAAATATACGGTTTTCTAGTAATTTTGGTTTTAAGTTTTCAAACAGCTGCCATTTTGCAACGCATGATTGGATATAAACGCATATTTTTCGTAACATACATCATTATTAGGTTAAACTTCATGCCAAGTTTTAACTTAATCGGTAAAACCATATTTTGCTAAAAATACAAAATGGCGGCTATCTGGAAAACGAAACGTTTTTGGAAAACAATTTTAAACTTCATTTTCTCTTTATTTTGACCCAAAAACCATTTAACCATTTTCCGAAGTTTGGAATTTTACTTATGGGACACGCTGTATATTGCACATTGAACTTACAGTAATCTAATTTCATTTTTGAATACATTTTCGTTATTAACTTGATATCATATAAATTATATTATGTATCAGATAATTAATTCACTTTTGTCTGGTTATAAACTTAACTTGTAATTAATGTAATGTTTATAAATATATATCATAATGTATATCGTTCTATTATATAGGATGTCCCAGAACTATCAGGAACCGCATTGTAGAATGCGTAAATAAAAATAGGATAAAAATTACTAATAAAGATAGATTCTTCACTCTCCATTTATCCGCCATTTTGTTTTGTTTACAAAAACTTAATATCTTTAGCACGAGATAATATATTGAGATCAAATTTGGTGTACACCAAACTTGTAACAGGTAACATAAAATCAGAATATAGCCTTGTTAATTTTAAAATGGCGGCCATTTAAAATGATTAATGCTGAATATTTCTAAAATTTTTAAAGACCGCCTTTTTTTAAATATACTAGACATTGTTCTGATTTTATGTACCTGGGTACATAAAATGGGTATGCACCCTGGGTATACGTAAAAGTTTACGTATCATATAAGTGCACCAAATTTGAACTCAATTCCTATCTGTACTTCCAAATGTATGAAGTTGTTTGTATTTTTTATTATGTTTATTTCTTTATAACTTTTGTTTTCATAAAAGCATAAGCTTTTGTTTAGAATTATAAAGGTACATTTTCAGAATCCGAATGTATCTTCTACAAACATACAGCTTTGAGATCGAGGTAAAACACCAGCATATTGATTACATCGCTGCTAATTTCTCTGATCCACTTTGATATGATTTCTTCGTTCCAGCCAGCTATAATCGTACGTATTCCGATTCAATCCAGATACGTTTTGACATCGTTTGTATTGTACAGGGCGGACAATTTATTTGACAAATCAATCAGGTGAACGCCACCGATGCGTTCGCTAGCCATCGAACAGAGGACCGTATATTTTTCGGTTGATTTATGTGGTATTGTTATTGGTTACGCGATTTGTAAAACGCAAATCCATATTCATGCACGCTCAAAGCCGCGAAATTAAAAGTGCGGACAAATTCACTACAGCTAGTTTAATCAATGACATGGCTTACCAATACAGTACTCTAGGCAAGAACAAAGAACGTGCAAGTCATTACCTGAAACAAAAAACATAGCAACAATTAATCCACTGTCCAAAAACAAGTCAATTTATGAAGAGAGTTTTTGGAAGGTCTTTCTACTTCAAAGAAGCATTATTCTCATTGAAATAATGAAAAAAGTACATGTAAAAATAGTACTGGGAACATTTTTTTTTCGAATAATAAATGCTTAACGAAATAATTCTCTCAAATTTCAGTTTCATTTAAAATAAAACTAATGGTCAGGTGGAACACTTTTTCAAGACTTCAGCTCGTCTGGACGGAATACACAAATTGAAAGAAAATTTTAAAAATATTAAAATTAAAAGTAAAAAATATTTGTACTGTTTACATATAAAACGTTAACCAGCTTCATTTTCTTGGGAACTGCATTTTAAAGAAAAGGCTCTTGCAGCAAAACAGGCTTTAAATACGGTATGGTACAAACTGTTCAGTTGTAATAAAGTTCCCTTGTCCGTCAAATTTTCATGTTTTGAAGCTACTGTAAAGGCATTAATGTGTTATGGCGCTCAGGTATGGGGATATAAGGAAAGCACTCAACTTGAGTGAGTTTTAAGGATGTTCATTAAAAGACTTTTTCAGCTACCAAACAATACTCCAAATTACATGTTACAAATAGAAACTGGTTATCATAAAGTTTATTTATTCACTTTAAGAAATCACGTAAATTATGTTGCTAAGGTGCTGAGGTTGCCGTCGTACAGGCTACCAAACATTCTCGCTAAGCAGGTGATAAATAAAAACGTTTATTGGTGTCGCGAGTGGAAATCCCTTGGACAAAAATTCGGGATTGATGTTTTTCTGAAAGAGGATACCGCTGACCGAGTGCTTGAACAGCTGACATTTATTGTTGAGGCAATTGGAGATAGCTGGTGGGATGATTGTTTGGTTAGGGCAAATAGTTCGCGGTATCACAGACAATACAAGTCTCTCGACCTTGTACTTGGCAGTAAAAGCTACCTTATCGATAGTTTAAATATAATAATATTGTTCGCTGGATTTTTAAAGCCAGAACAGATCAAATAGATCTAAATTTAAACCTTGGGTTAGGAATAAAAATTAGGGTATTAAGTTGCAGTTAATTTTATGGATGTAATTTTTATGTATTTATTTCTTCATGTCGCATTATTTTTTGTAAATTTGTAAGTTTTGAAGGCAAGTGTTTATTTTCTATGTGTGTGTTAATTTCTTGTTTATGTCAATTGTAGGTAATTTCTTTGTTCTAGTTAATTTTGTTTTTTGTTTTTAAGTCTGTTATATATATATAACTTTTAAACTAAGAATGCCAACCCAGCAGACGGTCTATGGACCAGTGCTGGACAAGTGTTTTTTTCAAATGTGAAATGTTTGTGTTATTATAATTTCTTAAATAAAGCACTATTATTATTATTATTATAACACGTTAACCCACACTGTATTTTTAAAACTTTTATCCAAAAACGTGACACAGACGCACAACGACTTTTTAACTGGCAAAATTGGGCTTCCCGTACCCAAAAACATGTAAAACGATACTCCACACTGAATTTTCAAAATTTTGATCCAAAAACGTAATCCCGAACACTGCGACTTTTAACTGTCAGAATCATGTTTTCCATACCCAAAAATATATAAAACGATACCCCACACTGTATTTTCAAAATATTGACCCAAAAACGTGACCACGAAGCGCTACGACTTTTTAACTGTCAAAATCGGGTTTCCCGTACCCAAAAACATGTAAAACGATACCCCACACTGAATTTTCAAAACTTTGACCCAATATTTTCAAAATTTTAAAGCAAAAACGTTACTCCGACGCGCTACGACTCACGCCAGAAAGCTCAAAAGCTTTTCAGCTCTCAATGTAATCATCCAAGTAATAATAACATCCGCAGATGGTATCATCAGTTTGAAGACACAGACTGTCTTTGCAAAGGGAAGAGTACGGGACGACCAAGAGTGGACTGAAGAACGTGTTGAACAAGTGAGAGAGGCTTTCACTTGTAGCCCCAAGCAATTAGTTCGGAAGGCCAGTCGTGAATTAGCAATTCCAGTGGCGTCTGTGGGGAGACTTTTAAGAAGACGCTTACAACTACGTCATTACGTGTAGTTGTTACAAGCTCTGAAGCTTACAGACTACGGTTTACGTGCCAACTTTGCAAACTATATGAAGCTGCAAGGTGATGAATATTTTCTGGTTAATGTCGTCGTCAGTGATGAATGACATTTCACCTAAATGGACGTGAGAACACGCATAGTTTGCACATCTGGGTATCAACAAATCCTATCGAGATGGTAAAGTTGCAAAGAGACTCCCGTAAAACATTCGTGCCATATCCCGGAGGGAAGTTTATGGGCCTTTCTTTTTTGTTGAAACAACTGTAACCGGTGTTTCTGATGTTGATGCGCTACAACTATGGCTCTTTCCTCAATTGGAAGAAGCTGAACCACAAAACTTTATTTTGCAGCAAGATGGTGCGCCGCCTCACTGGTATAACTCAGTACGCGATTGGTTAAACGACGTTATAGCAGACAGTGGATTGGCCGCAAGAGTCCGGATGACAGAGCTTGTGTCGCATGGCCTCCAAGTTCATCCGATCTGACGCTTTGCTATTTTTACCTTTGGGGGTTCATAAAGGATAATATGTATGTACCTCTGTTACCAGCTGACCTAGAAAAACAGGATTGTTGGAACAACGACTCGATGTGTGGCATGTGACGAATGGTTCTCACATTGAACACTTGTAGGAAAAACTGTTAATAAATACTACAAAGACTTAAAATCCCTTTATGCATTTTGAAACAGCCGTACAACTACCAGAAGATTTTGTGGACAACATAATTATTTTATACGTATCTATCTATCTATATATATAAATCTATCTAAGCATATTTCAACATAAAATGAATGATAACAGTAAAAAGTTTGTACCTATGAGATTTAATCGCATTTTAGGCCGTCCCACCAACAACATATCAGGAAACATGGATTCAACATCGCATACCGCACCTCCAACAATCTGGGCAACATCCTTAACACTAGTTCAATAAACGGTACCAGGAACTGGCACATACTTTCTCACAAATACATTTAAATTACTAAACAGATTCACTGTGACTTGTAGGGTGGGGTAATAGAGTTTTTTTATTAAAGTTGGAGATTAACTAATAAATATTATTATTATTATTATTATTATCTAGAGAGAAAACTATTCGATCGATTTCGAAAAAATTTGCACCAAACACGTCAATTAGGTCTTCATAGATGCACGTAAAATGGTTTTGAAAATTTTTTTAAAACAACCCGTTTTATGGCCAAAAAAACCCCCAAAACAGTTATTATTATTATTATTATTATCTAAACGAGAATTTTTAGAAAGATGCTGGTTTTTTAATATGGTAGGGCACATTAAAGGCTACAAATAAGCCAAATTTTATCAAAATCGTTAGAGCCGTTTTTTAATAAAAAAATAATAACTGATTTTTGGGGTTTTTTTGGCCAAAAAGGGGGTTGTTTTTCAAAATTGTTCAAAACCCTTTTTCGTGCATCTATACAGGCGTACTGGACATGTCTGGTGCAAATTTGGTTGAAATCGATCGAATAGTTTTCTCTCTAGCTTTGTATACTTTTATTAAAGTAGGCGATTAACTATTAAATATTATTATTATTAGCTAGAGAGAAAACTATTCAATCGATTTCGAACAAATTTGCACCAAACACGTCAATTAGGTCTTTATAGATGCACGTAAAATGGTTTTGAAAAATTTTGAAAAACAACCCCCTTTATGGCCAAAAAACCCCCCAAAATCAGTTATTATTATTATTACTAACTAAACGAGAATTTTTAGAAAGATGCGGGTTTCTTTATATCGTAGGGCACATTAAAGGCTACAAATAAGCAAAATTTTATCAAAATCGTTAGAGCCGTTTTTTTATAAAAAAATAATAACTGTATTTTTGGGGGTTTTTTGGCCAAAAAGGGGGTTGTTTTTCAAAATTGTTCAAAACCCTTTTTCGTGCATCTATACAGGCGTACTGGACATGTCTGGTGCAAATTTGGTTGAAATCGATAGAATAGTTTTCTCTCTAGCTTTGCCTACATACAGACATACATACAGACATACATACAGACATACAGACAGACATTTTGTAAAAACCACTTTTTTGTAAAACCAGGGGGTCCCAAAACGGATATTTCCACAAAAATCTCAACATCGATTTTTTTTGCGATCACTATACTTTCTCTATACTATAGTATAGTGAGAAAGTAAAATGAAACATCTGGTGTGCACATCACACAACTTTCCTTACCAAAATATATGCTGTATCAATTACCAATTTTTTCGAGCGAGAGATTGATGATACCATTTTCGAGTTAATAGGAGTATCCGTTTCGAAGAAAGCGGTACTAACTTCAAAACGGTTAATCTCACGGACCTGATTTTGGTCTCAATCGATTTCTCACCCCCAAAAATGTCAAGGTCGATACCAAACACGGCTAGTTTAAAAAAAGTCATTTTTGCCCCCAAAAAGGGCGTTTTTGGGGGCAATTTTTAAAAAAATGGAAAAAGTTGAGTGGGGTATCTTTTTTGACATTCTTTTGGACGCTGAATCGAATGAGACCATTTTCAAGTCGATAGGACCAGCCATTTCGGAGATACAAACAAAATAACTTGCGTTTTTGTAATAACTTTTTTCAACGAATTTTTAAGGGTATATAGCGTACATAGCGTGTTAAGGGGGTCTGAGTAGAGTATGTTAGCAAAGTTTAATCAAAATCGTTAGAGGGGTTTTGGAGTAAATACCAAAAATGTGCTAAAAACTGGTCCCACGGTAAGACACCACCTCCGATTTGCTTCAAATTTACATGGGTTTAATTGTTTACGTGTTTGAAGATATCCTGTAAATTTCAGTTCGATCCGTCCAGCCGTTTGCCCTGTGCACTCCGGACACACACACACACACACACACACACACAGACACACAGACACACAGACAGACCAATTGCCAAAAATGCATTTTTTGGACTCAGGGGGCCTTGAAACGTAAAGATATTATGAAAACTCGACATCGAATTTTTGGGTCGATCGCAATACTTACCTTACCTAGTATAGGGTAAGGAAAGTAAAAACGTTAACAAATATGACAATAGTGGAGTCTACAAACTCGAATGTAATGACTGTGATCAAATTTACATATGCCGAACTGGCAGATCTTTTACAAAAAGATTTAAAGAACATGTACCCTCTCATAAAAAACCCCTCTCCAAACATATAACTATGCCGAACGCTTGATTGATCCCAACCATAAATATACAGATATTAACACCAACCTAACCATTATCCATAAAGAGAGGAAGGGCCATCGCCTCAACGTATTGGAAGAATATAGTATTTACACTTCCCAGAAGGAAACCCCCAGCATACTCCTTAAAGTTGAACTTTGCAGCTAACCCCATTTATGATGTAATATCTAATCTTTAAACAAACACAGCTGACCTATTAACAATTCACTATCCACCTTCACTTCAGTCTCCGTTCGGAAGCACATAAACTTAAGGGAGAAAAGTTAGGTGCGCTAACAAAACTGCATTTATTAAGTAATATTTGTCCACCAAAAGTTTTATTATATATACCACGCGTTACTGAGTTCTCGCTTGGGTTATGGGTTGAGTTGTTGGGGTGGTACTTCTCTCCTAACGCTCAAACCTATTATAACAATTCAAAAACTTATTGTATTAGTAATATCGAGGAAATCTAGGCTCGAACACTCTTGGCCTATTTTTTTCTAAATTAAAAATCTTACCGTTGAGACATATTTGTATATTTTTTAAATTCTAAAGATGTTCCGCGAAAAAAATTATTATGTTCAAAACAATAGTCGCAGATCGTATTCTCTAAGAAACAGTAATCAAATGGTAGTTCCTAAACCTAAATTTACTTTATACAGGCACCTTTTTTACTTTTAACGCGCCAAGCCTCTACAACATGGTTTCATTGCGTGTTAAAAAGGACTTATTTACAGGATTTTTAAGAGATCAGGCTTTTTTCTGTTGAGGATATTTCTTTTATCCAAGTTGTTGAATGACGCATAGTTGGCTCTAATAATTGCTAATGGCTTGTAAATGTAAACTAAGTCCTTGGCATGAAGCCTGTATTTTGTGCAGTGCTAAAATATTGTGTTTTTATATAATGCTGTGATTACCATGCAGGTGCTAATTAATTAACTAAATAATTATTGTTTATTTTTGTAATTATTTTATTATATCAAAATAGTGCAGTTTAATTTTGTTAGGCTGGTTGAACGGTGACACAACTCTCTCTTTTTCTTTTCTTTTATGATAACCAATGAAGTGTTGGAAGTATCAAACAGGCAATGCCTAGGAGACCCCTATATTATTTATCATCACTAGATTTAGGTTTAAATTTATTATTATTTTATCTAGATATAAGAAAGAATTGTGTTTATTTTGATTTTGTAAATATTTGTATATGGATGTTTGGTGGTACATAAATAAATCATCATCGTAATAATAATAATGTACTTAAATTCAAGTAAATCGTTTAAGTAGAAGTGTGTGAGGAATAGAAGATTTGTTTCCACTTTTACAAGTACAAGTAATAGGAGCGAGTACAATTATTGAGCCAATATTTAATAGTGTAAATGTAAAATATTCAAATCATATGTTTTTAGAGCAATTACGAGAATCAGGCATTAAAACTAACCTGTAAACTTAAACCCATCCAGCTCGTTAGACATAACCTAACATTCTTCACGCATGGCGGGTCATTACCTGCTGTTACAGTATTGTCAAAGGACATATATTATGCATGTATAATGGTCACTAGGAGGATCAAACCACTCTGCCGTGTCTCTACTTAAGGTATTTAAGGGTGTTAAGTTAAATAGTTTATGAGCAGAGTACATTTTATAGATCTGAAGAGATAATAAAATAGAAACTTATGTTGCAATAAAAGATAGTAACGTAACCATGTATGTAATTTAAACTTTTAAAAATAATTTAAAAACCGCTTACTGGACCCGTGTACTGCATATCGTCCTACAGGTTATTAACTCAAGTTTGAGGGGGAAATACCGAAATTTTAAATTAATTATAAAGAAAATTTAGACTAGGCCTGTAAGTAGTAATAATTATTTAAATACAGGGGAAACCCCTGCGTGCTCAGCACGAAAATTCCATACGCATAATCATGTTATGTTTTCTTTATAATAAAGACTAAGGGAAACCTCTGCGTGCTCCGCACGCCAACTTCTTTGGAACCTTCTATACACATAATCATGTTATGTTTTCTTTATAATAAAGATGTAGGGTTCATAATAACCCCAAAGCTAAGACGTAAATAATGTTAAATGTTCAAATAAAATTATGTCGTATATTTTATAACAGCAGTTATAATAAAGGTTGAAAGGACCATTAAGGCTCAGGACTACAGTTTAATAAAAACTTAACCTAAAAGTTAGAAATAAAAAGTTTGAAATTAGCTATTAATGGAAATATAATATTACATCAAACAGCTGTTATCTGTTATTTTATTCAATTGGTTGCTATGGTAATAAATGTAATTCATGTGTTGATTTATCGGTCTAGGCCTAGCCTAAAATTTTTTTGTCCTCAGGGATAGTGTAGCTTTTTATTAGTAAAACCATTTTTTCAATCGGATCATTAGTTCCAGAGATTAACCCCTACATACAAACAAACAAACAAAAACACAAACTTTACCTCTTTATAATATTAGTATAGATGTAGGAATTATAATAACCCCAAAGCTAAGATGGTAAATAATGTTAAATGTTCAAATCAAATTATTTCGTTAATTTGATCAGTTATAATAAAGGTTAAAAGAACCAGCAAGGCTCAGGTCTACATTTTAATAAAAACCTAACCTAAAAGTTAGAAATACAAATATTTTGCTTCAAAGTTTGAAATCGGGTGTTAATGGAATTATTAGAGCAAACAGATGTTTTATCTGTTATTTTATTCAAAAATTGGTTGCTATGGTAATATGAATATAAATACATTCAAGAAATATAATATATTGGTTCATCAGTCTAGGCCTAAGAATTTTTTCCGACTAAATTCACAAATATTGAATAAAAAATGTTTTCATTAAAATTAATTGTAGATTAAGTTACTGAGGGATAGTAAAGCTTTATATAAGTAAAACTATGTTTTCAAATGGTTCAGTAGTTCCAGTGATTACCCCTACATACAAACAAACAAATTTTACCTCTTTACAATATTAGTATAGAAAAACATGTTTTAAAATTTAAAAACACTTAATATACCAAGTTTTTAAAGCAGACTAAAACGTATAAATTTCAACTACACCCAGATTTATAACCCCATACAAATTCCTATCTCCATACACATTATCCTGAAAATTTGTGATTGTGATGTTTTAATGGTCATGAAAATACTTGTAAGATTTAAAACGAAAAACGCGGGGCGCATGCAATAGATAATTATTGATGCATGAATAGTCCACCTAAGTAACTAACAATTTTAGTGCACTGCAAATCATATGAACTTGTGTGTGGTTTCCCACAGCTACTTCCTTACTATAATCTACCGTAGTGCATAGCTATACGGCAAGGATTGTATTAGATATGAAACAGCTGTTGTTGTTTCCTTGTAAAATGGTTTTAAATCTTTCACGAACTGGTTAGAAAATACAAACAAACAAAAATCCTGTTCTTGCGTTCAAATTTTAAACGGTTTGAATAGTCTTTCCCACAAACAATGTCTGTAATGCAAACAATTATTTTCTTTGAATTATCAACTTTGAAAAAACATTTTACTATCCAAAATTAAGAAATATAATAAGGAAATAATTTTTTACGCAAGATACGTAGATGACAAACTCATTACATTTTACGGTACAGTAAGACAACAGACGACTTCAAAAAATGTTTGAACTCTATCAATCACAAAATACAATTTACTATGGAAACTGAAACAGATCATCACAAATATAATTTCCTTCACGTTACTGTAACAAAAATGACGGATAAATTTAAAAACCAAATATTCAAGAAAAAACTAGATCAGATGTAATTATCCACGCACAGACATACCACCCATTTACACAAAAAATTTTGGCTTATAACAGTTTCGTACACCGACTCATATCTACACCACTCGATGAAGTGGATTTCATAGAAGAATGAAATGTAATTAAATATATCGAACAAGCGAAGGGATATAGAAGCCAAATGGTCGACAAATTAGTGGAAAAGTATAGAAAAGCAAAATTAGCGAAAACATTTAACACTATACAGACTAGACTGAACAAAAAGAAATTTGTCGCTGCCGATAACACTGAAATAATGCCATCCACTCTAAAAAAAAATGCATTCCAAAAACTCAACATGATTGTCACGCACCGTCCAGTAATAGCGTACATAAAATATTGCGTAAAAACCAGAAAACAACACCAGAGAAGAAGTCAGGTGTCTATAACATAGCTTGTGACTACTGCGATTGTTTTTACTTCGGACAGTCAGGCAGATACAAAGAACGTTTGCCCAAAAATAGACTGTACGCCATTAGGTCGAGTTTCACACAACATTTGATTTGTAACATTCATATACAAATTTTGAATCCAACCTGACACCACTCCACATCAGTAAAAAAGGACCAATGATGAATGCCATTGAATAGTTTGAAACTAGTGAAAATATGGAACGCTTTTTCGAGACTTCAGCTCGTCCGGACGGAATTTTTACTACGGCTTTTTAACTTTCAAAATCAGTTTTCCTGTACACAAAAACATAAAAAACGTTATCCCACACTGTATTTTCAAAATGTCGACCCAAAAACGTGATCCGACGCGCTACGACTTTTTAACTGTCAAAATCGATTTTCCCGTAAGATATAAAACGTTACCCCACACTGTATTTTCAAAATTTCGACCCAAAAACGTAACCCCGAAGCGACTTTTTAACTCTCAAAATCGTTTTTTCGTATCCAAAATCATATAAAACGATACCCCACACTGTATTTTAATAATTTTGACCCAATATTTTCAAAATGTTGCCCCAAAAACGTGACCCCGACGCGCTGCGACTCACGCCACAAAGCTCAAAGGCTTTTCAACTCTCCGCAATAAAATTACGAAGATTTTGGTAGCATCAGAAGTTTTCTACGACGTCTGTGAGTGCTTATATCGTGTATACAGGAAAACAGACAGACAAAAAATTACAGCATGATTTCAATACTACGGCATTCTAATGCGAGCCGTAATATACAAAGCATTTAAACAATCGCCAAATAACATTCTCAATTACAAGTTCTCATTATATAAGAGACGGTAATGAGATATGACCAGTTGATATGACCAACTTGTCTAATCTACTAAACTTGGCCTTACCGCAAATGCCAGATGTTCGCGGACCATGAAACGGTGTGCACTTAATAAACTGTCTAAATGTACACGTGTAGATAATTTTAATTTTGTGTGCAGTGTTTATATGTTTTATCAAAGTTTTCAGTTTTGACGACCTCTACGAAGTCATGCTGAAGATGGAGTTTCGGCTCCGAAACGCGTGTTTCTAATAAGACAGAAAAGAAGTCACATGACGGTACCAAAAAGGTAACAATAATAATTTATTACTATATATTTATTATTTTCCACTTATAGACCAGTCAAAATAGACGTTCAAAGTATGAAAAATGTAAACAGATCTACAATTCTTTAAAATGTTTTTTAAAACGAACAAGTGAAACCTTTAAATGATATGACCCCCCAGCCTCCCATAATATAAGGGGAGGGTGTAATATAATATGAACCCTTTATATAAAGATATTTAAAGAGGTGTTAAAAATTAATGCTTTTTTATAAAAATGCATAGTTTCCTTTGAACATAAAATTAATAATATATTTTATCGTAACTTTATTGATATGTTATTGATTTAGAGACATAAATTGACGCTCAAATGTAAGTCTAAAGGAGATAATGTATGAACTTAACCAGCAAAACTTTAAGAAACAAAACAAGTTGTATGTAATTTTACAAGTAGTAAAATTACACCTTGGTTGATTCCAATGAGTTCTGATTAAGCATTACATATTTCCAAACGGACTACAGTTGAGGGCTTTGTCGATTGTCTGGACACAAATCCAGTCAGGCACATCCAAGACTACGCCGGTCACTTCGATCTCCGCAGAAATGAAAACGGACAACCCTCAAACCCCATCCAGTCCCCTCCACATACACAGATCGTGAACTCGAATTCAGATCTACATCGGAACGCGGTTTCAGAACGGAGCGCAGTTCGGATCCGACTTGGTTTCCATCACCGTACCAAATGACGGAACCAAGTACGGATCTTCCCCGCGCTACACGTTCTTAACCTGTGCAGGGTACAGAAACCTGTGCAGTTCTCGGACGATCGACATTTTCTTCCCCGCGGAGAGAGTGAGCCGGATAGAACAGAATGCGACTAACCTTCATGATGTTCAGAAATCTAATGACAAAATTACATTGTTTTGTTAATATTTGTCCTGTATCCATGGTAATATAAATATATTCTTGCCTTCGACAATGACAGTTTGGGATTTGTTTAAAATTTTTTTAATTCTAATCAAGATTTAAAAAATGTTTAATAGTCCAGTTAATAGTATATGTCATCACTAGTACCTAGCGTAGATGTTTCTGGTGAGAGATCGTGGTGTTAACGAATAAGCAACAAAAAGCACTTTAGTTACAAGTTATGAACGATACTTTTTATCAAACTGCACGAGAATCACACAAACACTTAATTAATTAAATTACATTATGAATTTTTTAACAGATTTTAATCGGTTAATGTACCGCAATGCATTTTGTTTACGTACAATACTTTCTGGTCCTATTACCAAAATGAAGTCAGCCGGTTGTTGAATCAGCTGACTTTTTCAGCAAGTAGTGAATGACTACAATAAATAGTCCCTTTACGGACGTAACATGTGCATTAAAAACATCCGTTTATAATGCAGTACGGTAAAAAATACCTTATATTCTTAAGGTAAGCGCACACTAGTGCCGGGGCGGAACGGGCCGCATTGCATCGCAAAAATCCACCTGTTTCGGTTCAATGCTTTTACAATGGGGAAGGGACTACAGCTTTTTACACTACAGCCGGGGCGCATCAAGGCGGGATGAAGCGGAAGGATTTTTCGCTTTCTAGGCGGATTTTTCTGTCCATCCCTTCCGCCCCACTCCGCAATGGCAGTAGTGTGCGGCGAACTTATACGGAAGGATTATACACTTTCAGTGTGGGCAATTTTTCTTTTTTATGTTGTATTTGATAAATATTGATTAAACTTTTTCTCGTCGTAAAAAAGTCAGCAAAAAGGGTACGGAATTCCCTAAACATACTTCTTCTGCTATAAATTTCGTGAATACGTAGACGGAGTTTTTTTTTCCAGATGCGCTTCTCCTTTAAATAACATGTTAAACACCATTAGGTAGTTCCTCATCGGAAGAATCCATGGCGAATACTAAAGACATTCGATTGCGATGCGTCCCTGCCCTCTAAGGTTTGCTGTGCAACATTTTTGCAATGCAATGTGGCCCATTCCGCCCCGGCAATAGCGCGCGCTTACCTTAAAATAACTAAACATTTTATATTAGTAATATTTTTTTGAAAACAGCTCTCAGGATTTAAACAATATTTGGTATACAAGGGATTTTTATACAAAGAGTCCATTGACTAATGAATATCTTCGGAAATTTAGTTTTTACGTGTTCTCCAGAAATTGTATATTTAATTTGTATATTTCTAAATATTTTCTTGTAAACTGCTTTACGAATTTCCTCGATATTTAGTACACAAGAGTTTTTCACCAAACGGGTTTTCAATTCATTGGTGAAAAGTTCACTCAGTTTTCTTTTTACTTATAAAAAATGTCCGTACATTATTTTTCTGTGGGTTTTCCGCAAGTTATATATTTGTAAATATTTTCTCGTAAACTGTTCTAAGAAATGTATCGAGATTTGTCATACAAGGGTTTTTTATACGAGAATTCTGTTCTACTTAGGGACAATTTCTTTAAAATTCGTTCACTGTGGTTTTCATAGAAATTGCACATTTTAATATTTTTATAAAAAATACTTTCTCGTAAACGATTTTAAGAATTTTCTCTATATTTGGTACAAGATTTGCTCACCAAAGGAGTCCTTTGGACTTTATGAAAATTTCCGGAAAATTGGTTTTCTGAGAGTTTGTCCCCAAAGCTAAGATAGTAAATAATGTTAAACGTTAAAATCAAATTATTTTGTATATTTTATAACAGCAGCTATAATAAAGGTTAAAAGAACCAGCAAGGCTCAGGTTTTCACTTTAATAAAAACCTAACGTAAAAGTTAGAAATACAAATAATTGCTTCAAAGTTTGACATCAAGTGTTAGTGGAAATATTAGAGCTAACAGCTGTTTTACCTGTTATCTTATTCAATTCGTTACTATAGTAATGAATGTAGATACATTCAAAGAATATGTGTTGGTTCATCAGTAATTTAAGCTTAACGTTAGCATTTTTTCCTACTAAATTTACAAATATTGAAATAAAAATTATGTTTATAAAAATGAATTATAGCCTATGTTACTCAGGAATAGTGAATGAAGTGTTTTATTAGTAAAACTATTTGTTTCAATCGGTTCAGTAATTTCAGAGATTACCCCCTACATACAAACAAACAAATTTTACCTCTTTATAATATTAGTATATATTTTATAAATATGTATCGTTGGGGAAAAGTAGTTTATTTCGTTTCCTCCCGACCGCGCGGTTCAAGATGTTGCGTGTGAATTTATTTATTTATACAGCAGGTTGGCAGGATACACCAAAGGTCAAAATCGATTGGCACAAATCTAAAATAATTGGATTCCCTCGACAACAATTTACTTCGCTGAAAAAGATTTCAAAGATTACGGTGACACTCTTCACCGTCATACGGATTGTCAATTTCTGATTAGATTGGTTGGCTAAAAGTTAACTATTCTTGTAAATTAGGTTCCGAGCTACTCAGATAAATTGTAAAAATTTCTTTCGTTTATACTATAATATCATCTGCATCTATTTTATACTGCCTCGTGGTCTATCACTTCCATTACCCCTCAGTCAAGAGTCGTCCTATACATGGGTCGAACCACGATATTTTCGCCAAAAATTAACTATGTTCGTCCGTATAAATGTTGTGCTGTATTATGTTTGAATGTGTTTTATATGTCTTTATGATGACCTCTTTAGAAGTAATTGACAGAAAGAAGAAGTAAGTGCACCCTGAAGAAGAAAATAGTGTTTCGAAACCGTTATAGCCTTTACTATGTGAGTAATAGACCACAAGACAATATAAAAGATGTACATACCTTATCTATATTATGTATACAGGGTGTGTAGAAAATGTTGGACCTAATTTCACCAGGCTGTTCATTAGGTGAAAATAAGAATAAAAGTTTCAATAAACATATCCGGAAATAATTAGCTTTCGAATCATCCGCCATTTTTTTTTTTTTTTTTTTTTTTTTTTAACACCTATACCTTTAAAAATAGAAAAAATATTGAGCTCAAATTTGGTGTACATATTTCTTTCGTAACCCTTGTACCAAAAACCAGAAAGTTATTTTGAATATTTTTAAAATGGAGGCCAGTACAAAATTTGTATGTAAAAAAATATCTAAAACCGCTAACTTAACAAACAAATTTTAAGAACCAGAAATAGTTAATTTTTGAATGATAAACTAAACTGGTTTTGTCATTTTCCGGTAGCTCAAAAGATAACCGAGTAATCGGATAAAAACTAAAAACATAATTTCTTGGTAGTTGCCAATAATACACAACTTTACTGTAGAAGTAAAGTACAGCTGATTAAATGGAATAAGGTCCAGCTGATTTTTTCTACTTTGCGTTTTTGATTTATTACTATGTTGTTCTAAACATTATGGCAGGTAATATTCATGCTTTCACAAACGCTGAAATTACCGATATGCATTTTAAGGGGCCCACACACGATCAGTTTAACTGTGAATTGCATGGTGTGTGGGCTACTTCAGTTTTCTCCTCAGTTCTGTTCTCAATTCTCTCAGTTTTTTTTCTTGCAGTATAGTCACAGTATACCCGTCAATGAAATTCAGAAGTTGTTCTTTTTTTGCGCCATGCCGGTGACAATAGAAGAGCAAATGACTCAGTAAAGAGCTGACGTGCGTAGCTAGAAACAACTAGACAAGACTGTGCAAACTGTTCGATTAACTGAGTTAACTGCGCAGTTTATCGGTGCAAAGTAGAGTCTCTAGCGAAGGCCAAAAGCCTGCGTAAAAATCTGTCAGAACTGCGCAGTTTCCTCAGTTTATCATTCAGACATTACGTCACACGTGATAAACGGTAAAGCTAAGCCCTCTGGAATTCCCAGGTACTGGATATTTTACTATTAGGATTCGACAAACATGCACATGAATAACAAAACATTTGCAAGGTTGTATCAACCGAAAGTCCAGTACCTGGGAATTCCAGAGGACTTAGCTTTACTGTTTTTATACTAATTACTATGTTTTATAACTTAGATTGAGTGACCTAATGAATGAAATCCTTGTAAAAAAAAACAGATGTATCATCTTTAACATTTTAATATTATTATTTTTAATTTGTAATAAATTACCTGCATACACGCTTCCTCAGCAAGGGTTAAATTAATTAAATTACAAGTGAAAAACATGGACCAAGACCGGGATGCCATGTTTTTTCACTTGTAATTTAATTTATGTTAATATTATTTAAATGGGGGAAAATTATAACTTTGAATGCCCATTATGTTGGCTTGAGTCAGCATACTGTCCTCCGGTTCATGCCAATCGTCTTCTTTTATCAAGAAATTTAAAGTGAGGTGTCAGTCAATAGGGGTTATCATTTAAAATGTTCGACTTACCCACAAAATATCCAATTTTTGGGATTGAAATTTACGATACGCCAAAAAACTCCATTTATGTTCATGTTAACAATCCCCAAGGCAAATCTGTCTATTTCCATTAGTTAAAAAATAATAGGGGGGGGGGGGGTTTTAAGGCGCTTGGTATTACTCTAAATATTGCCTAACTGTTTATGGTTTTATAGAATGTTTATTGTTAGTGATTTTTTTTCCTTACTGGACTGGATGTATTTACATAAATACCTTAAATCTCCAAAATAAATAAAACTACAGATAAAAAATCAGTACTGAGACAAAGACGGGCCGGAGTGCACGTGTGAGAGTTGCATTTTAAAATAAACTACATCGGCATATTCATGCCCCATTACGTGTGTTTGTGTTTTTGTGTTAATGTTTGTGGAGTGTTTGTGTATAATTTGTAGGTTTTTTACGCGCATTAAATAAATGCAAATCATTTTAAAAATTTGTTTATAAACGGTTTAAAAATGCCTGAAAAAATAGCCGAAACGTACGTCACCGTATAGAAAGTGATCAAAACAGGACAGCGAGCAGTACAAGAAATTAAGGTATTTATTTATTGTTAGTTTTAAAGCTTCATGACAATAATCTTTATGATCTGTTCAAGACAATGCATCATTACCATGACATTAAATCCGTTTAATCTTAATCGAAGTAATAGTTTCAAAATGAAATCATTTCAAACGTGAAGGTTTTCCCTTTAGAATATTACAGTACAAACTATTGATTGCCTCTGGGTACTTGAAACGAAATTTCCCAAATGTGGATTCATGAATGTTCCTTTGCAAGATCATTTCACAATCCTTTCTACTGGACAATTTCAGGTTATCCCCGTCTACTCTCTTTTAAGCCTCAATCAAATCTGAGAAGAAATCAAGCAATCGTCTCTCGAGTCAAGTTTAATGAACCGCCATTCACAAGAGACTCCGATTTCCGCCATCACTTCCAATGCTTTAAATTTTACACAAATAACAGGTAATATTTTACATTTTCTATTTGCTAACTCCTTCCGCTACCTGCGTTAAGGAACTTCGTTTCAATTAGAGTTCCGCGATTTATAAACACGCCTGAAGATGTCACATTCATTAGAAAAACGTCGGTATTGAAAACTAAAACATGAATTATACAAATGAAAGATCATATGGACCACAAGTGTATGCCTTTATCCCTTTTCTTAAACTACATCTCGGTAGGAGAAAACAAAAGTAGTTTTGATGGAGAGATCGAGGCAAAGCATTTGCTTTATAATTGATGATTATAATAACAATAGGCCTAAGTATAATTTATTGTTAAGTTATGAATCTAATTTTAAAGCAGTTTTACAAAAATGTACGCTACGTTTTTTATTTTGTTAGTAATCTAATCAGAAATTGACAATCCGTATGACGGTGAAGAGTGTCACCTAAATCTTGTTCGGCAAAGTAAATTGTTGTCGAGGGAATCCAATTATTTTAGATTTGTGCCAATCGATTTTGACCTTTGGTTGTATCCTGCCAACCTGCTGTATAAATAAATAAATTCACACGCAACATCTTGAACTGCGTGGTCGGCAGGAAACGAAAGAAACTACTTTCCCCCTCCGTTACATATTTATGAAATATTTAATAAAGTTTAATTGTTTATGCAAAATTTACACTGAACTATTATTATAAATAATTTTAAAATTAATAGTTTGCTTCAATTCGCATTTTTAATATAAACAGTTTAAAATACGCACTTCTTCGTAAGCCTCTCCATTTATTTGAACTTGGAGCTAATATTACAACTTCTCAAATCTACCAACGAAAGAAGACTTCAATCACAGGATTTTTGTAAATTGTAATCATTCATACTCAAACAAAAAGATTCATAGACATAGAATTTTATTATTTCTTTATTTGTTGTGTATAATAAAAATGCTTACAAGCTTTTATAAATCCGTTCGGGGCGTGAGGGGACAACAAAGACAAAATTCAGTTTTATTTATGTACTAGGGGCACTGCCCCTGCGGTGATGCCAATGCAAACCACCAAAACCCTAATTTTGTTCATATTGGGAGTATCTTCAATACACAATGCATTGCGTGCTTCGCACGCCTTCCGCATGTTAGGAGTATCTTCAATACACAATGCATTGCGTGCTTCGCACGCCAACCCCACGGTAGAATCCACCACATGGCTTTGAACCGGGTACTTCTATAATATTTTACGTTTTGGTCGATTTTGGGGGAACCAAGCGAGCTATAAGGTCGCGTAAAAAACCAAATGTGCAGAATAACATCCTGCATTCATATTTGTATAAAAAACTCAAAAACAAATTCATTCTCGTAGGAAAATCTAAACAAATAGTTACTTCCGGTCAAAAAAACGTGCTTCCGATTTCTGAATTTTTTGGCTAACGAACTCGTCTGAGCAATGTAGACAACCAACATGTGTACCAAATTTGAACCAAATCGGACTTAAAATGAGGCCACTAAAGTGCGAACACTCATGCATATATATATATATATATATATATATATATATATATGATTTTTAATGTTCTGGGAACCATGACCAGTGCTCATTTTCTACTCCTGACCTTGGGTCTTACCATAAGGGCCACTGCAATAGCTCATTTTTCCTATGGAAATTCGCTAATAATTGGAAAACCAAACATTTTATGGCTTATATTTATAAAAAACATTTTCTTAGTTGTGACCCAGAAAACCATGCACAGAAGTTTGACCCACCCTTTATATTTGATGAACTGGTACAAGACCAGTCTTCACTATCTGACGATTAGGTCCTGTATAATAATGATTAATATTTCCCTCTTATACCGGATTTACAAGGATACGTGTTGCTTTTTCCAGTACTATTTTACGTGGTGTCAGAGGTGCTTTCTTCCTTGAGCGAAAAATACTTTCAGTTTTGCACTGTTATTGTGTAAATGTTTTAGTTGTGACTACAATGGGAACAGAAACGATGCCCTGCGGCAGTCCGGTACCAATTAAAATGCGCCTCTTGAAGCATCCTCCGGTATCCTGGTGTCGTTAGTTGCAATTGCAACGTAAGACGTAGTTGGAAGGATTTTCTTTCTTATAAAGAGCATACTTAAGAATAATGATTGGTTTCGAGAAATGGATTGTGCCCGGAGAAAATATTCTATAACAATAGCAGAAAATAAATAACACTAAGTGTGATAACATCTCAAATATAATAATGTTCGTATTTTGAAATATTTTTAAAATATTGCGAAAAGCATCAATTAAGGAACAACATTTGGAGTTAAGTACTTGGAGTACTGAGACAAGGACGGGCCGGGGAGCACGTGTGCGAGTTGCTATTTTTAAAATAAACTACATCGGCATATGCACGCCCCATTACGTGTGTTTGTGTTTTTGTGTTAATGTTTGTGGAGTGTTTGTGTATAATTTATAGATTTTTGACGCACGTTAAACAAATGCACTTCATTTTTTAACTTCCCGCTACCAATAAAGGGAAGTTATTGATTTCGGTCCGATTTTCGAAAGTCGAGTTTTCATTAAATCTCCACGTTTTGAGGTCCCAGGAAGCCATTCTGACTATTCCCGCCGAGGTGTCCGACGGTGTGTGTGTGTGTGTGTGTGTGTGTGTGTTTGTAGGACGTATCACACGGGGAGATTTACAAGTACGCACAACACGTAACGGGGAGGCAAAACTAGATGGGGAGATCCCGTTACGTCCAACCAATATTTTCAGCGTATAAACCGGTTTTTCGGTCTTTAGAGCATATTTCACTACTTTTCTCAAATCCTCCTCGTTTGACATGCTGGGATACAAACACACTATGCACTCCTACTTACAATTGGTATTTGTAGGCTGCGCTGCGATCGCTCGTATTCGCACGGTATCCACTCTTAGTCGCATATACGGGGAGTTGACTTCTTTTGTTATTATTTAGACAAAGTCTAGAAGGTTTTTTGCTGTTAGTCGGAAACTCAATATTTGTTTGCTATTATTATTGTAGTTAGAAAGTGATGGTTCAGTCATTTTCCTTCCGTCCAGTAGCTCAGAGCCCTTATTATTAGGAAAGTTTCGTTTTTAACCGTTGTATTCAGTCAATATATTCTTTTTTATATTTTCTTTATATTTGTTTGAATAATTATTATTATATTTCTGTATGATTTTCTTTAATAAATT